>CAUYON010138506.1:0-14751 GCA_963573935.1 Arctocebus calabarensis | reverse complement strand
AGCTGGGACTACAGGCGCCCGCCACAACGCCCGGCCATTTTTTGGTTGCAGCCGTCATTGTTGTTTGGCGGGTCCTGGGGCTGGATTCGAACCCTCCAGCTCAGGTGTACGTGGCTGGCGCCTTAGCCCGTTGAGCCACAGACGCCGAGCCACCAGGCTAGTTTTTAGAGATGGGATCTCAGTCTGGTGCAGGCTGGTCTCAAACCTATGAACCCATGCAATCCATCCACCTTGGCCTTCCAAGTGCTGAGATTACAGGCGTGAGCCACCAGGCCAGGCCCACAACTATTTCTCTCTTTCTTTTTTTTTTTTTTGAGACAGAGTCTCACTTTGTTGCCCTGGGTAGAGTGCCCTGGCGTCAGAGCTCACAGCAACCTCCAGCTCTTGTGTTTAAGGGATTCTCTTGTCTCAGCCTCCCAAGTAGCTGGCACTACAGGCACCCACCAAATGCCCAGATCTTGTTTGTTGCACTTGTCATTGTTTAGCAGGCCGGGGCCAGGTTCCAACGGCGCCAAGCCCACAACTATTTCTTTCTTTCTTTCGTTTTTTTTTTTTACTGAATCACAGCTGTGTACATTAATGCAATCATGGGGTACAATGTGCTGGTTTCATATGCAATCTGTAATATTTTCATCAAACTGGTTAACACAGCCTTCGTAGCATTTTCTTAGCTATTGTGTTAAGACCTTTATATTCTACATTTAGTAAGTTTTACCTGTACCCTTCTTTTTTTTTTTTTTTCTCGAGACAGAGCCTCAAGCTGTCACCCTGGATAGAGTGTCGTGGCATTCCAGCTCACAGCAACCTCCAATTCCTGGGCTCAAGTGAGTCTCCTGCCTCCGCCTCCCAAGTAGCCGGGACCACAGGCGCCCGCCACAATGCCCGGCCATTTTTTTTTTTTTTTTTTTGGTTGCAGGCGTCATTGTTGTTTGGCAGGCCCAGGCTGGATTCGAACCCACCAGCTCAGGTGTACGTGCCTGGCGCCTTAGCCCGTTGAGCCACAGGCGCCGGGCCGAGAATCTGTTTCAAAATAGAAAACTGGCTCGGCGCCTGTGGCTTAACAGGCTAAGGCGCCAGCCATGTAAACCTGAGCCCAGGCTTCGAATCCAGCCTGGGCCCGCCAAACAACAATGACGGCTGCAACCAAAAAATGGCCAGGCGTTGTGGCGGATGCCTGTAGCCCCAGCTAATTGGGAGGTGGAGGCAAGAGACTCAATTGAACCCAGGAATTGGAGGTTGCTGTGAGCTGTGATGCCACAGCACTCTATCCAAGGTGACAGCTTGAGGCTCTGTCTAAAAAAACAAAAAAAAAAGAATTAAGCACCTACCTTTGAGGGAAGGAGGTTGTTTAGGGAAGACTTCTGTGAGGAAGTTATCTTGATTGGAAATCTGGAGTAGGAATTAATAGACAAAGATGTGAGCATTCCAGCTAGAGGGAGCAGAATGTTCAAAAGTGTTTGGGCCAGGCAAGGTGGCTCATGCCTGTAATCTTACCACTCTGGGAGGCCGATGCGGGCAGATTGCCTGAGCTCACAGGTTTGAGATCAGCCTGAGCCAGAACAAGACCCTGTCTCCAAAAATAGCCAAATTTGGGGCAGGCACCTTTAGTCTCAGCTAATTGGGAAGCTGAGCCAAGATAATTGCTTGAGTCCAAAATTTTCAGGTTGGTGTGAGCTATGACGTCACGGCACTGTACTGAGGACAACAAAGTGAGATTCTGTCTCAAAAAAAAAAAAAAAAGGAAAGTGGGAGGCGCCTGTGGCTCCTCGAAGGTGGCGGGTTCAAACCCGGACTTGGCTGAACTGCAAAACAGAAAAATAGCCGGGAGTTGTGGTGGACGCCTGTAGTCCCAGCTACTCGGGAGGCTGAGGCAAGAGAATAACCTGAGCCCAGGAGTTGGAGGTTGCTGTGAGCTGTGTGACGCTAGGGCACTCCACCGAGGACAATAAAGTGAGACTCTGTCTCTACAAAAAAAATAAATAAATAACAAAGGAAAGCTTAACCTTTTCTGGCAGTAGTGACAATAACAGCAAGATAATGCCTTCAGGTACTGTAGTGACAGTGCTGCTAATGGCAGCAACCACTGACTGCCTCTAGTTCCATCAGTGGAGCAAGCTGCCATGTCTGTCTGTTGAGTAGAGTATTGGTGTCCTTATAAGTTCTGTGGCATGACTTTGGCTGTTGTTTTAGTACTTAGCAACAACTCTTATACTTTGGAACTTCCTGAGAGTCTGTGAACTTTTGATTGATTGATTCATTTTTGAACTTAAAGCAACCTCAAACTCTTGGGCTCAAGCTATCTTCTTGCCGCTGCCTCCTGAGTAGCTAGGACTGCAGGTACCCATCACAATGCCCAGCTATATTTTTTAGAGTCCAGGTCTTGCTCTGGTTCAGGCTAGTCTTGAACTCCTCAGCTCAAGCAACCCACCCACTTCACCCTCCCAGAATGGTCTAATTCTGTGAACTTTTTTTTTTTTGAGACAGAGCCTCAAGCTGTTGCCCTGGGTCGAGTGCTGTGACATCACTGCTCACAGCAACCTCCAACTCCTGAGCTCAAGCAAGTCTCTTGCCTCCACCTCCCAAGTAGCTGGGACTACAGGCGCCCGCCACAACGCCTGGCTATTTTTTGGTTGCAGCCGTCATTGTTGCTTGGCAGGCCTGGCCTGGATTCGAACCCACCAGCTCAGGTGTATGAGGCTGGCGCCTTAGCCACTTGAGCCACGGGCACCGAGCCAAAAAGAAGCTGGTGAGGTTTTTTTGTTTGTTTGTTTGTTTTTGTTTTTTGACAGGGCTGGGGTTTTTTTTGTTTGTTTTTTGGGGGTTTTTTTTTGTAAAGACTCTGTCTCTGTAGAGAACTGTCTGTTTTTATAGACTCTGTGTCTACACTTTATCGCCCTCGGTAGAGTGCCATGGCGTCACACAGCTCACAGCAACCTCCAACTCCTGGGCTTAGGCCATTCCTTGCCTCAGCCTCCCAAGTAGCTGGGACTACAGGCGCCCGCCACAACGCCTGGCTATTTTTCTGTTTTGCAGTTCTGCCGAGGCTGGGTTTGAACCCTCCACCTTTGGTATATGGGGCCGGCGCCCTACTCAATGAGCCACAGGCTTCACCCACCAGGGCTGGATTTGAACCCAGCATCACCTCCGTCATATTTGGCCAGTGCCCTGAACTTTTTTTTTTGAGACCGAGTCTCACTTGGTCACCTTTGGTAGAGTGCTGTAGTGTCACAGCAACCTCAAACTCTAGGGCTCAAGCAATTCTCTTGTCTGAGCCTCCCAAGTAGCTGGGACTACAGGCTCCCTCCATGACACAAGGCTATTTTTTTGTTTTTTTTTTGAGACAGAGCCTCAAGCTGTTGTCCTGGGTAGAGTGCTGTGGCCTCACAGCTCACAGCAATCTCCAATTCCTGGGCTTAAGTGAGTCTCCTGCCTCTGCCTCCCAAGTAGCTGGGACTACAGACACCTGCCACAACGCCTGGCCATTTTTTTTGGTTGTAGCCGTCATTGTTGTTTGGCAGGCCCAGGCTGGATTCAAACCCGCCAGCTCAGGTGTACGTGGCTGGTACCTTAGCCGTTAAGCCACAGGCGCCAAGCCTCACCCGGCTATTTTTTATTTATTTATTTTTTTGTAGAGACCGAGTCTCATTTTATCGCCCTCGGTAGAGTGCGGTGGCGTCACACAGCTCACAACAGCCTCCAACTCCTGGGCTTAGGCGATTCTCTTGCCTCAGCCTTCCGAGTAGCTGGGACTACAGGCGCCCACCACAACGCCCTGCTATTCCGGCTATTTTTTAGACACCAGGTCTTGCTCTGACTCAGGTTGGTCTGAACCTGTGAGCTCAGGCAATCCACCTGCCTCGGCCCCCCAAGTGCTGGATTACAGGCATGAACCACCACGCCCAGCAATTCTGTGAACTTTTATTACATTCATTTCTATGTAAATCAGCCAAGGTCAGTCTCTGTGCCACTGAGAATACTCACTAATACAACATAGTAAAAAGGCAGCTAGTCATATGGTCTGGAGCCTAATAGATGACATTGTTTGAGAAAAAATTTTGTCATCAGGGTCAGATCAATGGGAATTAAAACCATTGATATGAATAGAGAGAGAATATAAAGTGAGAAGAGAAGGTTTAGGACCAAGACTTAACAACTCCATCTTGTAGTGGCTGGCAGAGGAAGGTAAAATGGCACATATCCTGGTTTGGCGCCTATAGTACAGTGGTTACGGTGGCAGCCACATACACCAAGGCTGGCGTGTTCGAACCTGGCCAGGGCCAGCTAAACCAACAATGACAACTGCAAAGAAAAATAGCCGGGCATTGTGGCAGATACCTGTTGTCTCAGCTACTTGGGAGGCTGAGGCAAGAGAATCGCTTAAGCCCAAGAGTTTGAGGTTACTGTGAGCTATGACGCCAAGGCAATCTACTGAGGGTGACATAGTGAGACTCTGTCTCAAAAACAAAAAAGGCAACTATCCTAGAAGTGACTGCAAATGAAAGAAAAAATCTGGGATAATGTGGTATCACAGAAACGAGAAGAGAATAATTCAAGAAGGAAGAAGTAGTTAATAGAATGCAAAACTGCTAAGAGGGCTTGGCGCCTGTGGCTCAAGCAGCTAAGGTGCCAGCCACGTACACCTGAGCTAGTGGGTTTGAATCCAGCCTGGGCCGCCAAACAACAATGAGGGCTGCAACCAAAAAAAAAAAATGGCCGGGCGTTGTGGTGGGAGCCCGTAGTCCGAGTTACTTGGGAGGCGGAGGCAAGAGACTTGCTTGAGCCCAGGAATTGGAGATTGCTGTGAGCTGTGATGCCACAGCACTCTATCCAGGGTGATAACTCGAGGCTCTGTCTCAAAAAAAAAAAAAAAAAAAGAAAAGAAAAGAAAAGAAAAACTGCTGGGCAGCGCCTATGGCTCAAAGGGGTATGCCGGCCCCATATGTCAGAGGTGGTGGGTTCAAACCCAGCCCTGGCCAAAAACTGCTAAGAGGGCACGTCTAAGAGGAAATGTCTATCAGGTTTAACAACTTAGAGACCACTGCCCTCAAAGGACATGATGAAGCTTGGAAAACGTAAGGGGAGTTTGGATTAGAGGAATAAGGAGGGGATAAAGAAATAGAGATGATGAGAATAGACAAGTCTTCAGAAATTGGGATCCAAAGGGGATGTTCCTTTACTTTCTCTGTGTAATAAACCAACTCAAACGTAGTGGTATAAAACAAGAACTATTTTATTATGCTTATGGATTCCATGGTTCAGGAATTTGACAGGTCACAGCAGGAATGGCTTGTCTCTGTTCCCTGATGTCTGCAGCCTCATCTGGAAAGACTCAAATGGTTGGAAGTAACTTGAACTGCTGGGAACTGGATTCATCTGGAGGTTTCTTTACTCATTGGGTATCGGACGTAGTCTAACATCACTCGAAGACTGGGCTCAGCTGGGACTGTCATCTAGAGCACTTACATGTGGACTTTACATGTAACTGGGGCTTCTTGTAGCATGGCCCCTGAGTTCTGATCTGGTTCTTTCTGTCTCAGATCAGCTGCTCTGGAAGAAGGCAGTTTGCTCTGGAAGGGAGTGTTCCAAGAGAATTAGGAAGGACCTGCCTAAGCTTTTCTACCTTATCTAGGAATGTTGCAGTACCTTAACTGCTATATTTAATTAATTTTAATTTTTTTTTTTGAGACAGAGTCTAACTCTGTCACCCTGCATAGAGTGCTGTGTCTCACTATGTCACCCTGTGTAGAGCGCTGTGGTGTCATAGCTTACGGCAACCTCAAACTCTTGGGCTTAAGAGACCCTACCTAATGCCTCAGCCTCCCAAGTAGCTGGGACTACAGGTGTCTGCCGCAATGCCTGGCTAGTTTTTCCATATTTAATAGGGATAGGGTTTCGCTCTTGCTCAGGTTGCTCTCAAACTCCTGAGCTCAGGCTCGGCACCTGTGGCTCAAATGGCTAAGGCGCCAGCCACGTACACCTTGAGCTGGCGGGTTCGAATCCAGCCCAGGCTCGCCAATCAACAATGACGGCTGCAACCAAAAACTGGCTGGGCGTTGTGGCGGGCGCCTGTAGTCCCAGCTACTTGGGAAGCGGAGACAGGAGACTTGCTTGAGCCCAGGAATTGGAGGTTGCTGTGAGGTGTGATGCCACGACACTCTATTCAGGGTGACATGACAGCTTGAGGCTCTGTCTCAAAAAAAAAAACCTCCTGAGCTCAAGTAATCTACCCACTCTGACCTCACAGAGGTCTAGGATTACAGGCTATATTTTATTTTATTTTTGTTTATTTATTTATTTATTTATTATTAAAGCATAGCTGTGTACATTAATGCAATCGTAGGGCACAATGTGCTGGTTTTATATACAATTTGAAATATATTCATCTAACTGGTTAACATAGCCTTCATGGTATTTTCTTAGTTATTGTGTTAAGACACTTATATTCTGGGCGGCTCCTGTGGTTCAGCAAGTAGGGCGCCGGCCCCATATACCGAAGGTGGCGGGTTCAAGCCCGGCCTCGGCACTGTGGCGGGCGCCTGTAGTCCTAACTACTAGGGAGGCTGAGGCAAGAGAATCGCCTAAGCCCAAGAGCTGGAGGTTGCTGTGAGCTGTGTGACGCCACGGCACTCTACCCAGGGCGATAAAGTGAGACTCTGTCTCTACAAAAAAAAAGAAACTTATATTCTACATTTAGTAAATTTCATGTGTACCTTTGTAAGATGCACTGCAGGTGTGGTCCCACCAATTACCCTCCCTCCACCCATCCTCCCCCTCCCCTCTCCTCCCTCTTCTCTTTCCCCATATTCTTGGGCTCTAATTGGTTTATAGTTTTCATATGAAAGCTATAACTTGGTTTCATAGTAGGGCTGAGTACATTGGATACTTTTTCTTTCTTTCTTGAGATACTTTGCTAAGAAGACTATGTTCCAGCTCCCTCCATGTAAACATGAAAGAAGTAAAATCTCCATGTATATTTTATTTTTATTTTTTATTTTTTGGTATCTTTATTTTATTTTATTTTATTTTATTTTATTTTTGAGACAGAGCCTCAAGCTGTCACCCTGGATAGAGTGCTGTGACATCACAGCTCATAGCAACCTCCAATTCCTGGGCTCAAGCGAGTCTCCTGCCTCCGCCTCCCAAGTAGCAGGGACTACAGGCGCCCACCACAACGCCCGGCCATTTTTTGGTTGCAGCCGTCACAGTTGTTTGGCGGGCCCGGGCTGGATTCGAACCTGCCACCTTAGGTATACGTGGCTGGCACCTTAGCCTGTTGAGCCATAGGCGCCGAGTCGATATATTTATATTTTATTTTTTAATGCAGTCACAAGCCTACCAAGATTCAAGCAGAAGAGGACCCAGCTGCTATGTCTTAATGGGCAGAAGGTCAAAGAGTTTGGGGTCATTTTTTTTTGTGTGTGGAGACAGAGTCTCACCCTACTGCACTCGGTGGAGTGCTGTGGAGTCACAGCTCACAGCAACCTCCAGCTCTTGGTCTCAAGCAATTCTCTTGCCTCTGCCTCCCAAGTAGCTGGGACTACAGGCGCCCACCACAGCGCCCGGCTAATTTTTGATGCAGTTCGGTCGGGGCTGGGTTTGAACCCGCAGCCCTCGGTATATGGGGTCGGCGCCCTACTCGCTGAGCCATCTTTTAAAATTATCCCAGATGAGGAGAGCAGGTAGTAGCTAGCTAGAAGGGGATATAGATAAAAGAAATTTTTTTTTTCTTTTGACCACATAGACTGGAGATAAAAGCATCTTTTAAGAACATGTTTAAACACTGATGAAAATGTGAAGATGAGCAGGATCTTGAATATACAGGAGGAATAATTAATGGTGGCCAAATTTCTGAAAATTCAGGGAGGAGAATATCAAAATCTCAGAGAAATATCCCCTACATAGGAAAACTGATAACTTGACAATCCCATTGAAACTGGAGAGCCAAGAGGAGAACATGGATAGCTTTTAAAATGCCCATACATTTTTTGACTTCATTCAAGAGGTAGGTCCTTATTCCCCTCTGCATCAGTGCCAGCTGGAGAGAGTGACTCGTTTTTAAAGGATACATTAAAGTAGAAATGATGGTGTGTAATTTCAGAATTGTTGTCATATAAGGCATAGCAGCTTCCTGCTTGTTCTTTCTGTCTCAGCTCAGTTGCTCTGGAAGAAGGCAGATACTCAGGCAATCATGTGGAGGTGAACTGAGGCCTGTGCCAGTAGCCATGTGAGTGAACCATTTTGGGGTGTATTCTCCAGTTCCAGGACGACACTTCAGCTATTGCAGATAACTTGACTGCAATCTCATGAGATACTCTGAGCCAGAACTACCCAGCTAAGCTGCTCCTGGATTCCTGACCCTCAGAACCGTGTGAAGTAATAAACAGTTGGTCGGGGGGCGGCGCCTGTGGCTCATTGAGTAGGGCGCCGGCCCAATATACCAAAGGTGGCAGGTTCAAACCCGGCCTCCGCTGAACTGCAAAACCAGAAAACTAGCCGGGCATTGTGGCAGGCGCCTGTAGTCCCAGCTACTCAGGAGGCTGAGGCAAGAGAATCACCTAAGCCCAGGAGTTGGAGGTTGCTGTGAGCTGTGTAACGCCACGGCACTCTACCCAGGGCGATAAAATGAGACTCTGTCTCCACCAAAAAAAAAACCCAAAAAACAACAACAACAAAAATAAACTGTTTTGGGGTATATATTATGCAGCAATAGATAACTTATTGAGACTGTGTACCTAGAAATGCTGCCATAACAAAAACCTAAGAATGTTGACTTTGGAAATGGACAGTGGGTGGGATGCTGGAAGGACTTTGAGGTATTAGTGACAGCTTGACAGTTCTTCCAAAAAAAATAGTCAAGTTCTGATGGTCTTTGAGGAAGCTGCAAGGGAGGGCTTACAGGGAAATATAAAAAATCTTATTTGAGGCTTGGCGCCTGTGGCTCAACCAGCTAAGGTGCCAGCCACGTACACCTGAGCTGGCGGGTTCAAATCCAGCCCGGGCCCGCCAAACAACAATGGCGGATGCAACCAAAAAAAGGCCAGGCATTGTGGCAGGCACCTGTAGTCCCAGCTACTTGGGAGGCAGAGGCAGGAGACTCGCTTGAGCCCAAAAATTGGAGGTTGCTGTGAGCTGTGATGCCACAGCACTCTATCTAGGGTGATAGCTTGAGGCTCTGTCTCAAAAAAAAAAATCTTATTTGAGGCAGCGCCTGTAGCTCATTTGGCAGGGCGCCAGCCACATACACCAAGGGTGGTGGGTTTGAACCTGGCCTGGGCCTGCTAAACAACAGTGACAACTGCAACTAAAAAATAGCCAGGCGTTGTGGCAGATGCCTATAGTGCCAGCTACTTGGGAGGCTGACGCAAGAGAATTGCTTAAGCCCAAGAGTTTAAGCTTGCTGTGAGCTGTGACTCCAGGGCGACAGAGTGAGACTCTGTCTCAAAATAATAATAATAATAATAAATAAAATAAAAAATCTTATTTGAAAATGGAAGAAAGAGAGTCTTTGCTATGTTTAGGCCAAAAAATGTATGCTGGCTTGACTCCTGTGGCTCAAGCAACTAAGGCGCCAGCCACATACACCTCAGCTGGTGGGTTCAAATCCAGCCTGGGCCCGCCAAACAACAATGATGGCTACAACTAAAAAATAGCTGGGAGTTGGGTGGTGCTTGTGGCTCAAAGGAGTAGGACACTGGCCCCATATACAGGAGGTGGGGGGGTTCAAACCCAGCCCCAGCACCCCCCCCAAAAAAAGAAAAAAATACCTGGGCATTGTGGCGAGCACCTGTAGTCCTAGCTACTTAGGAGGCGGAGGCAGGAGAATCGCTTGAGCCCAGGAGCTGGAGGTTGCTGTGAGCTGTGATGCCACCGCACTCAACCCAGGACGACAGCTTGAGGCTCTGTCTCAAAAAAAAAAAAAAAAAGGTATGCTGTTTCCTGCAGTAAGTCAAAAAGTGGAAACTGTACCTAAGGAACTTGGTGATCTAGCTAAGGAAATTTCCTAGCAGAGTGTCAAAGAAACCATGTGGTTTCTTATAGTAAAATGTGAGAGGAGAGAGATAAGCTAAAGGATGGTTAGGGCGCTGTGGCTCTGTGGGCAGGGCACCGGCCCCATATACCAAGGATGGCGGGTTCAAACCCAGGCATTGTGGTGGGCGCCTGTAGTCCCAGCTGCTCAGGAGGCTGAGGCAAGAGATTCGCCTAAGCCCAGGAGTTGAAGGTTGCTGTGAGCTGGTGACACCACAGCACTCTACTGAGGGCGATAAAGTGAAACTCTGTCTCTACAAAAAAAGAAAGGATGGTTAAACAAAAGTAAGCCAGAACTTGCCAGCTTGGGAAATAAGTTCCCAGCCTCTTTAGGTGGCAAATGATGCCAAAATTAGGAAATGATTTCTAGGCCAAGTGTGGTAGTCCATGGCTAAAATTCTGGCACTCTGGGAGGCCAAGCTAGGAGAATTATTTGAGGTCAGGACTTCAAGACCAGCCTGACTGTAATCCCAGCACTCAGGAAGGCTGAGGCAGGCGGCTCACCTGAGCTTAGGAGTTTGAGACCAGCCTGCGCAAGAGTGAGTCTCCATCTCCAAAATAGTGTGATGGGTGCCCGTCGTCCCAGCTACTTGGGAGGCTGAGACAAGAGGGCCTTTTGAGTCCAAAAGTTTGAGGTTGCTGTGAGCTATGATGCTATGACACTCTATCAGGGACACAGAATGAGCATCTGTCTCAAAAAAAAGTACACAAAAAATAAAGCACAACAAACCAAAAAAGCAGCCTGAGCAAGAGTGAGACCCGATCTCTACTAAAAAGAGAAAAAAATTAGGTGAGCTTGGTGGCAGGCACCTATAGACCCAGCTACTCAAGAGACTGAGACAGAATAATTGTAAAGCCCAGGTATTTGAGATTGTAGTGAGCTATGATGATGCCACTGCACTCTAACCAGGGTAACAGAGTGAGACCCTGGCTCAAAAAAATGACATCAGAGCAATTTTTTTTTTTTTTTTGAGATAGAGCCTCAAGCCGTCACCCTGAATAGAGTGCTGTGGCATCACAGCTCACAGCAACCTCCAATTTCTGGGCTCAAGCGAGTCTCCTGCCTCCGCCTCCCAAGCAGCGGGGACTACAGGTGCCCGCCACAATGCCCGGTCATTTTTTGGTTGCAGCCGTCATTGTTGTTTAGCGGGCCCAGGCTGGATTCGAACCCGCCAGCTCAGGTGTACGTGGCTGGTGTCTTAGCCCGTTGAGTCACAGGCCCCGAGCCTTTTTTTTTTTTTTTTTAAGACAGAGTCTTACTATATCACCCTTGGTAGAGTGCAGTAGCATAACAGCACACAGCAACCTCCAGCTCTTGGGCTCAAGAGATTCTCTTGCTTCAGCCTCCCAGGTATCTGGGACTATAGGCACCCACGACAATGCCCAGCTTTTTTGTTGTTGTTGTAGTTGTCATTGATGTTTAGCAGGCCCGGGCCGGATTTGAACTTGCCAGTCCTATTGTATGTGGCTGGTGCTCTAACCACTGAGCTATGGGCACCGAGCCACTTTTAAGCAAAATTTAAATTCAGGTCAATGCCAGGAAAACATAATCTTTTTTTTTAAACTTTTTAAAATTTTATTTATTTATTTATTTATTTTGAGACAGAGCCTTAAGCTGTCACCCTGGATAGAGTGCTGTGGCATCACAACTCACAGCAACCTCCAATTCCTGAGCTTAAGCCATTCTCTTGCCTCTGCCTCCCAAGTAGCTGGGACTACAGGAGCCCACCACAATGCCCGGCCATTTTTTGGGTGCAGCCATCATTCTTGTTTGGCCTTCTCCAAAGTTTTTAAGCATGTAGTTTATGGATTCTGTCAGTCAAACAAAAGGAACAACAGGGCTTCTAAGAAGCTTAAGGACAGGCTCGGCGCCTGTGGCTCAAGCGGCTAAGGTGCCAGCCACGTACACGTGAGCTGGCAGGTTCGAATCCAGCCCAGGCCCACCAAACAACAATGATGGCTACAAAAAATGGCCTAGTGTTGTAGCTGTGATGCCACAGCACTCTATCCAGGGTGACAGCTTGAGGCTCCGTCTCAAAAAAAAAAAAAAAAAAGCAGGGTGGCACCTGTGGCTCAAAGAAGTGGGGCGCCGGCCCCATATGCCAGAGGTGGTGGGTTCAAACCCAGCCCTGGCCAAAAAAAAAAAAAAAAACTTAAGGACATGTCCCTCAGTAGAAGCCTGAGATAGAAAAGGGCTTATCTTGAAGAGTTGTATGGGGGTGGTTTTTGTCTAAAGGAGTGAACCCCAAGAAAATTCATGTAAGACCTATAACATTTTTAAGAGAATGCTCAGAGGGAACACTGCCAGCTTGGACTGAAAGGGTCATGGACAGTACAAATTGGACAGATGAATTCTGAGGCCCAAAATTATACTGGCAGAATAAAATCTATAAAAACAACACAATTGCAAATGTGAACTACCTTTCATGCAAAAGGAAGGATGATTTAGGGGTTAGAACTAAGAGCCCAAAGAGTAAAACCAAAAGCCATGGGTAATTATCCCCAGGTTCTGAGTCCTAATCAAGGAATTTCCAACATTTCCCTAGCTGGATTTCAGAATTGCTATGGACCAGAGATTCATTTGTACCTGCATTTTTCCCCATTTTAAACAGGAATGTGTTATCCTGTTTGTTCCAACTTTGCATCCTGGGTGTGTATAAGGAAGATAACTTGTTTCTTTAGTTCAAAGGTTTTCAGATCAAGAAGAATTATGCTTGAAAAGCAGTACTTAACTATAAATCTACAGGTTGGGAGATATTGGAAGATGTGGATTAGAGTAGTGGCGAGGTGATACAGAATTTTAAACCAATCTCTGAAATGTGAACAGGAGACTAATGGATAGAGAAGAAGTGTGTATATTTTTTGAATTGGGGAAATGATGTATTAGTCACTGATTAATTTGAAATAGATTTGTCTGAGAGTGACAGAAAAACCAGGGTAACAATGGGTTAAACAAGATGGAATTTTTTTTTTTTTGAGACTCAAGCTGTCACCCTGTATAGAGTGCTGTGGCATCACAGCTCACAGCACTCCAGCATGGATAACAGAGTGAGACTCTAAATAAATAAATAAATAACCTTTAAAACACCTGCTTTCATTTTCTGTGCTTACCATAGATTAGGGGCATCACTTTGATTAGTATCCTAATGTGTTGGGGAAAGGTGTTGGTCAGGATGATATACTATTATGTATTAGTCTTTCCATCATTCCAAGATGATTATATATTTCCACCCATTGCTCTGTGACTTTGAATGCCTCTCTGTAGGCAGAGTGCCCTGCCTCATTGTCTAACTTGGTCTTGTGACCTTCTTGGGACCATGGAACATGAACAGTGGTGACAGCATGCCTGTTCTGAGCAGCTTTAAGAGGCATCACGCCTTTTCACCAACTCTCTTGTTCTTCCTCTGCGCTGCAAGAACAGTATAACCCAACTAGAGGCTGCTGTTACAGTTCAGCCTAGCCATGGAGTGAGCCACAGAAGCTGACCTACAATCACCAATGTGTAATGTGAACAAGAAATATACCGTTGGTCTCTGTAAATTAAGTGTTGGCAAATGCCAGTCCCTCTGGTGGCCAAATTCAGTCTACTGTCTGTTTTTGTAAAGCCTACAAGCTAAGAATTTTTTTTGCATCTTTGAAGTGCTGAAAAGTAATCAAAAGAAATAATCATATTTTGAGATGTGAAAACCATGTGAAATTCAAATTTTAGTATTCATAAATAAAGTTTTATTGGAACACAGCCATGTTCATTCACTTACATATTCATTACATATGGCTACATTCATGTTACAACAGCAGAGCTGAGCAGCGGCAGTGGACACCATGTGCCCGTTCCTCAGTGCCTAAGGTATTAATAGCTGTTCCTTACAGAAAATGCTGGCCTCTGTTATAAGCTACAGAGATTTTGAGGTCAGTTGTTACCTCAGCAAAGATGACTAATATAGTCAAGAAGAGTTTAAGGAGAAAAGGGAGTAGCCTCAGAGAAAGGAGTGCCAGGCACCACAAAACCACTCTGGATCATTCCCATTTGCCACCACTGTGGACAGGAGGCCCTTCTGAAAAAAAATTTTTTTTAACCTTTCAACTCTATTTTTTTTTTTTTTTGAGACAGAGCCTCAAGCTGTCACCTTGGATAGAGTGCTATAAAATCACAGCTCACAGCAACCTCCAATTCCTGGGCTCAAGCAAGTCTCTTGCCTCCGCCTCCCAAGTGGCTGGGACTACAGGTGCCCGCCACAACGTCCGGCCATTTTTTCTTGTTGTTTGGCGGGCCCGGGCTGGATTTGAACCCGCCAGCTCAGGTGTACGTGGCTGGCGCCTTAGCCCGTTGAGCCACAGGCGCTGAGCCTAAACTTTCAACTCTTTGCAATTTATTTTTGTTGTTGTTTTGTTTTGTTTTGTTTGCGTTTTTTGGCCAGGGCTAGTTTTGAACTTGCCACCTCCGGCATATGGGGCCTGCGCCTTACTAATCTGAGCCACAGGTGCCACCCTCAACTCTTTGCAATTTCTTTTTTTTCTTTTTTCTTTTTTTTTTTTTTTTTTTTATACAGAGCCTCAAGCTGTCGCCCTGGGTAGAGGGCCGTGGCCTCACAGCTCACAGCAACCTCCAATTCCTGGAGCAAGTCTCCTGCCTCTGCCTCCCAAGTAGCTGGGACTACAGGCGCCCGCCACAACGCCTGGCTATTTTTGTTTGGGTTGCAGCCGTCATTGTTGGTTGGCGGGCCC
>CAUYON010138505.1:0-10512 GCA_963573935.1 Arctocebus calabarensis | reverse complement strand
ATAACATCACTACTGTGAAAAAATCCTAACATTTACAAATAAAGAGAATCTTGTCTTTTACTATTCCCCACCACAATCTTGGTTGTCCCCCTCCAGAAAAGAACATAGCTTCTGCTGAAGACTAGAAGATAATTCCTACATTCAAATAGAAAACCACCAAAATAACTAAAAATGATGCTGTGATGTTTTACTGAGACAAATAAGTATCATACAAATAGATAAGTATGAAATTTAAATTCAAGAGTTCCAAGGAAACTTATAGCAACACAGGAATAAATTCATTCTTTCATGCATTATATCCTATACCCTGTTAACACCGTGGCAAATACCATTTCAGGTTTTTGTCAGTGCAACACGCACATTTACAAAATTCTCATAAAGCTAAAATTACGTTTTATATCTGTTTTAAAACTGGCTTTTATACGTACTTTGATATGCTTTTCTCATATATTAAAGTGTATTGTGATTTCAATGTTATATAAAAATGTTTTCTTAAATTATAATATGCAAATAACATCACTACTGTGAAAAAATCCTAACATTTACAAATAAAGAGAATCTTGTCTTTTACTATTCCCCACCACAATCTTGGTTGTCCCCCTCCAGAAATAGCTACTACTTTGTAATATATATGCCTTCCAGTCTTTTCTGTATATTGATACACATACACACACATATATATACAGAATATAAATGATGTATACTGTGTATGTAAGTATCATTTAAAAAAAATCATAAAACATGCAAGTACCTATTGGCTCAACTCCCACCAGTGTTTTATATTATCAAATGTTTTGTGCTACTCTTATAAGTAGGGAAAAATTATTTCCATTTCCTACTGAGATGGAGCATCTTTTCATGTATATGGGCCACTGAATTTCTCCTGAGAATTACCTATTTCTATCATATGCCCATGATTTCTAGTGAACTTTTTTCTCATTGATATATAAAATGTTCTTTATGTTATTAGGATTTTAAAAACTGTTTTGTTTCTCCTATAATTAGATACTCTTTTATAATACCTACATAGTCTACATAACACAATACTATGCCAGAAAAATTTTAAAAAACAATTTCCCTATTTTGCTGCCGAGTATCTGTTATTTGTAATTTTTTCACATTAATAATCCTGTGGTAAATGTGGTAAAGATATGTGGCTAAATGTCCAGCACGTCCATAATTATTTGCCCAAGATAGGAATCTAAAAATAGAATTTCTGGATCAAATCACAGACACAATTTAAAAGGTTTTCTAATAAATAGGAAAATTTATGACATAAAATAAGTTTTTTTTTAAATATTGTGGTAAACTACCTTCTCTTCCTGCAGAAGTGACTCAATTTGTAATTCTTTTTGTTGAAGCTTTTCATATTCTTCTTTTTCAAGAATAAACTTCTCTTTTAAGTTTTGTATCTCAGCATTTAGATTTTCATTCAGTTCTCTATTCCTGTTTACAAGGTCTTCTATAACAGGCAAAGTATTAAAAATACTGTAACTAGGTACCAACATTAACTTTGAGACACTCAGACTCTTATGATAGTCCATTATACTGCTTATAGCACATTATTACAGAGTGAGTATTCCAAAAACATAAACAAAAACAATACTGTCAAGTTTGTATCACTACTTACATTATATACTACATAATAAAACCTCCCAAATCTAGTTCCGTGTATCCACTGATTTTAAATGGCCACCCAGTGGAAAAGTCAAGAATTGCACAACTGTATATATTTCAATGAAGACAAATGACACGCTGTATTGAAATAAAGAGAACAAATATAAGAGTAAAAAAAAATCTGAAAATTACAAAACAGTACTTTTTGTCGGTGCCATTTAGGTATATTAAAAAGTTGTTTTATATGGCAGCACTTTTCTTAAATAGCATGTATAACACCTAGCTAAAGAAAGTGATTATAAAAACACTACAATACCTATTTCTTTTTCAAGCAGCTGACATTGAGCTCTCAGGTCTTTGACTTGTTTAGACAACACAATGTTTTCCTCACGAGACTGCTGAAGGGGTAACATTTTATCATTCTTCTCTTTCAAATTTTCTTCTAACTGGGCAATATTTAGCTTGTATTTTTCCACTTGATCTGATGTACAACTAATTTCTTCGATGTATGCTAGGAGTTTTCCTGTTTCAGATTTTTCATCAATCTTGTCTTTCTCTGTGGAAACAAGTTTCTCAAGTTGGGCTATTTTCTCCTGACTCTTCGAGATTCTTCTGGGTGACCTGCAGCTTCACCGCCATGCCTTCTTGCTTATCTGTCATATTCTTCATTCTTGTTTCTCAGTTTCATCAACTCCAGGCTTAGAATTTTCAAATTCTTCTGGTTACCATTTTCGGAAAACTTAGATTTAAGTAGTTCATTAGTCTTTGTCAATTCAATAAGCTGTTTTTCCAATGAAGCATTACTTGCAGAGAGTGACTTTTTTTCCCTTACAGAGGCATGAAGCTTGGCTTCCAATTTATCCAACTCTGTTTCCAGGTCTAGGATTTTCTTGTCCTGAGCACCATGTTCCTGGACAAGAACACAAATCTCTTTTTCCGGACCTTCAAATCTTTATCATTCTTTTGAGATTCCTTCCTTAATTCCAAAGTCTTAACTTTTCTAGCTGAAGCAGTCAATGTAGCATCTTTGTCAACATTAGAATTTTGTTGAGTCTTTTTTTTTTTTTTTTTTAAATATCTCTGATTTCTGAAAGGATACTGGTCCTTTTTTTTTTTTTTTTTTTAATTGAGACAGAGCCTCAAGCTGTCCCCCTGGATAGAGTGCAATGGCATCACAGCTCACAGCAACCTCCAATTCCTGTGCTCAAGTGAGTCTCCTGCCTCTGCCTCCCAAGCAGCTGGGACTACAGGCATCTGCCACAACACCTGGCCCTTTTTGGGTTGCAGCCGTCGTTGTTTTGTTTGGCGGGCCCGGGCTGGATTCGAACCCGCCAGCTCAGGTATACGTGGCTGGCGCCTTAGCCCGCTGAGCCACAGGCGCCGAGCCAGGATACTGGTCCTTTCAATGCTTCTGACATCTTAACATCGTAAGCACCTGGAGATGGGGCATAACCGGAAGGGTCATTGAATCATTTCAGGGGCTCCTTAGGAAAAGAAATGCCAACAACCAGCTGTAGAAGCGGAAAGTCCAAGTTTTTGTTTTAAACAGTGTTTCTATAAACTTGACTGTGTATTTATTCCTGTGATGAGAAGCATATTTGGAGATCCACTTAAGGAATTTCACATCAATACAATCTGTCCTTAATAAAGACTGGCTTAAAGTGGTTTTTTCCAAGCCCCACTTGTGTTTTCCAATTGGCTGATTCATCTTATTTTGTGGACCTTATTCAGAATGACTTTGGGCTAGTTCCAGAAATTAAATCCACCATCAAAGAAGGAAGATTTGTCATTACTGCAGTAGTGCATTCAACCAGTGTACCATGGTGTGCCGGAGAGGATCTTAGGTGTGCTGTGAAAATTTTCAAAGATCATAAATTAAATTATTTTCTAAAGAAGTTCAAAGCACAGTAAATATATTATTTTTTCCACTCTTTTTTTTTTGATCAACATAATTTATGTGTGTGTGCTGTGAAATAAAAAAGATTGAAAAATACTGCTTTTGAAGAACTAAAAATAATTGGAACAATAGCAGTATTATTGAAACATTCTACAGGGAGACACTCACTGTTATTAATGAGTCCTGAGATGTTTAGAAAAGAGTAAAGAGTTGTTGAAGCCTTCTGAGTGTATTCTGACTGTAAGTGCTTGGTTGGGGTGATAGGGCAACTGTTCATCTAGCGTCTTATCTGCACTTCTCATATGGGCATCTTTTTTTTTTACTTAAAATGGAGGGTATTTTAGACTAGGGAGGAATTTCAAGACCACGAGGTTGGGTGTTTCTCTTTTTAAATTCTGACATAGATTTCTCAAAAGATCAGTGATACACGTGTATGACTCCTAAAAAAGGAACCTTTGTGATGTATGGATTTTTCTGATACTTCTGATTGTAAAACTTGATTCAGGATAGACTATTTGGAGAAAGAGTGCTGAACAGTAAGGAAGAAAAATGAAAAGTCATAAATAATCCTGCTTACCATTAATTGCTGTCCACGTTTGAGGGCCTGTGTAGGTGTAAAGTACCTTTAAGATGCTTACCTATTTCTCTCGACCTGCCTCCTCCCCCCCCTCCCCAATCATACACACTCACACACACACTCCATGTGAACATTTTGCTCTTGGAAATTCATATTTGTAGTTGTCGTTAACAAAGACCTGGTCTTATTTTTAACTGAACAGGCCAACTTTGGCATCTGCACCCTGGTCACTTCCTTCCTCTGCTATCTTTGCCTCTCTGTGCCCATGGCATGAAAGTGGCTGCCGTGAAGACCAGCCAGTTGTGTGGACTTGAGGCTGAGACTTGATACTTCCCGCCCAACCCAGCGCTTCCCCCCATGCTAAGCCGTTGCCGCATTCTGCTGCGGAATGTAGGCTGTTCCCCTCCAGAGATGCCCTTTGGTCTACTTCCCTTAGCCGAGTGGCCTGGAGGAGAAGGGGCCTTCCAGCTCAGCCAGTGGCTGGAGGCAGAACCGGCAGAGCAGGAACTGTAGCTTCTGTGTTGTTCATTCCTCTCCTATTATCTGACCAAGCAGCCCTCACAATTTCCACTGCAGGGTAGTGAAATTAGGCTGATAAGTCCTGAGCAGAATCAAGTTTTGGTGGCTGCTGTGGGTTAGGACTGGGTGCCGCCCAGTTGCGTTAATGCCCGCAGTTGCCCTCTCACTAAGACTTCTTCAGTAAGCCAAGGTCTAGGGTCAGGAGGAGGGGTTAAGTGCGCCCTCCTGAGAGCACCCCTGGTCTGGGGCCCCCAGCCTGGTAGGTTCCGAGGTTTTTTGATCTACCTGCTCTTTCCCCAGGTCTCCTGAAGCCCACTGAGCCTTCCAGCTCCCCGTCTCAGACATCTAGCAGTATTTTGTTGTTCATGACAACCCGTCCTGTCCCTTCCTTCTAGGTTCTGTGGACAGGCATGATGAGAAGCCTAGAAAAGCTGGAGCTGCTTTATTGCCTGTTGGTCCTGGTTGTCCTCTGCCATTCAGGTGAGTTCCAGAGTCCTGGATCTACACAGCCTTGGCCTTGAGCTTCCATTTTCTTAGGCTCAGGGTGACTGAGCTGACACCACTGTCCTCACTTTCAGCACCAGTTCATCTTGCAGGCTTGGCTTGGGTTCTTTAGCCTTTCGGTTTTACAGGTCTGGGTTGTGTGACACCTGCTTCCTGCCTTGTCCTCAGTGGGCCCCTTCTAGGGTTACAGGCCAGCCCAAGTTACAGGGCGGAGCAACACTCCGCAGCTTGGGTTTCACTCTCTAACCATAGGCAGATACCAGTGGGCACTGTGTTTAGGCTGCTGAGCCAGCCCCTCTGGGGTCCACGGTGCCCAGAGACACCGAGGGGCTTAGACCTTCTACCCTGGGACTTCTATGCTATAGCAATGGTCAGGGTCACAGGGATGACAGAAGCAGCCAAGGCTCACGGCATTTGTGTTCCAATCACTATTCTGAGCATTTTACATGTATTTGCTTATTCAGTCCTGATGTCAACCTGCTGGGATAGATAACGACTTTTGTCCCCATTTAGAGATGACAAGATTGAGGCTCCCAAAATATTAAATAACTTGTTGAAACACACCCAGAAGTGGTACACCAGAATGTGAACAGACACAGTCTGGGTCCACAGCCCCCGCTGTTCCAGGCTGCCCCCTGCCAGGCCATCCCTTCCTGGACCACCCCTGTGTCTGGGTCACCCTTTCCCCTGCAGCATCCCTTCCTTGGCCACCCCTTCCTGTCCCACCCTTCCTCTGCTGCCCTATCTCTGTTCCTACAGGATCCGGGTACTTCTGGTACCCCTATAGCAGTAGGAACACCCAGGCTTCTTGTTTGCTCTGTCATAAAGGTCACGTTATTTTCTGTCTGCATCATATTGGTTTAACATCCGGGCCACTACTGGTTTTGGTCCTTTTGTGTGTGTGTGTGTGTGTGTGTGTGTTGGGTAGTGGGGAAGCAGAAACAGAACTTGCAATACAATAAGGAAGGATTTCTGCGCTGTTGAAATATGCCTTTTAATTTTACCGGCAACTGTACATTGACTGCTCATTGTGGAATTGGGACTGTGTTTTGTCTCAGTACAGTCCCTATCCCAGGAGGGGTCAGTGCTTTTATGCCCATTTGACAGTTGAGAACACTGAGGTGAGTGCAGAGCAGTCACTTGTCCAAGGATACACTTGAATGTGTTCTTCCTTTCTGAGCGAAAAGAGAGATCATGACTTGATCATGACCAAGTGTGGGCTTTCCAACCCGAGAGCTGACTTCTAGTTCTAAGGCGGAAGCCTACGTTTAGCACCGTGGAAAGAGGGGATTTCCCAGCAGTCCATTGGAAGTGGGTCCAGTCCTGGGCAAGGTCCCCTCCTTCTCCACCTCTGCTAGCTCCAGCTAGGGTGGCTGTGATGTGGTTCACCTGTGTCACGTCATCACACCCTGCGTTCCTCTGCCCAGTGTACCTTCTGTATTATAGGCCCAGTCACATCCAGCAGTCTGCCTTTGTTCACAGAGCAAGACTGGGTTTGGGGCCATCAGCTGCTCCTGGTAGGTCTCGGGGTATACTTAAGCCCTTCCACAGAGAGTTGGAATGTGAGGCGCGCTCATGCACACACACACACACATGCGCGCACGCATGAGAGCTTCCCTTGCTGCTGTCCAAGGACGCTGAGGAACTGCAGGGAGCCATCCTTCACAGTCTGTACCCTGGCTTAGCATGAGAACATCAATCACCCACTGCCTTACTGCTTATCTTTGGCCTTGGTTTCCCTCCCAGTCTGTGTAGTTTTCTGCTCTTTGCTGCTTAGGTTGATTAGAAGAGCATCTTGGATAAACCAGGCTCGGCTTTGAGAATTAACCTGGTTTAGAGTCTCAGCTCCGTCGCTTAGCGACTTTGGACAGTTTCTTTAGCATCTTAGTCTTAGTTTTCTCTTGCCAAATGGGGACGAAGAGAATTGAGCCCACTTCTTGTAACAATTCTACGAAGGGCTAGCACATAGATGCACAGATATTTGAACACTGAATGCACTTAGCTGTGCATATTTCTGCCCCACGGAAGTCCCAAATGGGGACTTTGACCTTTCTTTCTCTAAAATTTGTAAAGAAGCCAAATAAGCTCTGTCTCTAGCCAGCAGGAAGTTCACTTCTACTGGTGACCTTTTAAAATGGCCCTAAGACATGCCAGGCCGGAACAACACCCTCACTGTCAGACTCTTTCCTTCTCGTCCATAGGCACACACCTCGGGTACAAGGCAGGGAGCGTAGGAAAACTTCCTCTTTGAGCCACGTCATTCTGGCTCACCTCTCACACAGGCGTGACCCATGCGGACAGTGGGTCTGAGGGAGCCCTCTCACTGGCTGGGGGCTGGCTTCAGCTCTGCCACTGTACAGTGGCGTCCTTAGGTGAGTCACTTTCCTCTCCCGACTTCTGTCTTGCTGTCTGCAAACATAGTGGGGAAGGAGGAGTTTTGGAACTAATGAGTCAAGGTAGTAATCTGGAACCCTCGCAGAACAAAGGGTCCTCTGCCGAGTCAGACCTCTGAAGGTGAGCTTGGCCATTTAAGTTGCTACAGAGAGCTTGGGTACTGTCTGTGCTCAGGACAGGAGCCCCTTCCACCGACTTTTGGGAAATCCCCCCTTTCCATGGTGCTAAATGTAGGCTTTGGCCTTACAACTAGACGTCAGCGATTGGGCTTGAAAACCCACACTTGCTTTAAACATGACATTCTTCTATGACATTTTATATCTTTGAAAATGTCTTTTCACACTGGTAGGTTCCACCAAGTACCGATTCCATGGTAGAAGCCACATGGCAGAAAGGGGTATCTCTGATAATAGAAAAATGTGCATCCACTTAGACGAGAAGGATTTCTTTCCGACTCTTGCTTCCTCAGCCTCTCCCCACTTCATCTTTTTCTTGTCGCTGTGGTTATAAAAACGAAGAAGGAGAAATAATCCAGCAAACCTGAAGTTTAGCTAGCAATCGTGAGAACTTGACTGGGAGCAGGTCATTTTTCAAATTAGGGAATTGGATACAATTGTCCTCTGATGGAAGGCGACCCTTGCGTTCACTGTCTCTGCCTGTTCTGGCTCACCAAACCCCCATGATTTAAAGTGTTCAGCTGTTGTCTTCTCTTGACTGGCACTGGGTCATTCCTTTAATAGGAAACAGTTCAGCGATGATACCCTTTCCCAGAAGTCATCAGCCTTGTACAGGGCCAGACTATAAATATTTCAGGCTTTGCAGGCCAAGACACAAAATCAAGGATACTACGTGAGTTCTTATATAAAAAAAGGGGAAATAGATTTTCACAAATTTTAAATTGACAAAATTTATGACATAATAGTTGAGTACCAATATATAAAACCCTTCTAATGAGAGGAATAGAATTCATTTTAGGGGGAAACTTTTGCTTAGTTGGGGTTCAAAATTAGTGTTCTCTGTCATCAAATCAGTTGCAGATGTTCATCTGTTAATATTCGTAGGTAATGATATTCACCATATTTCATCTTTGAAAATCTCCTGTTGCAGAGATAAGCACTGCCAAATACTGATCACCGATCCATGAAGATGTGATTTAATTGAGCATATTTTTTTGCTTGCAAGGCACTTATAGAATTCTGCTAGCTTAATCTCTTGATAGTTTCCTTTTAATATATCGTTACATTGCAGGTGAATCTTTCGCCATTTTCTGGTTAGGAGGAAGCTTCCCAATTGCACAGTCAGATGGATTTTGAAATGTGATTCTCTCCTTTGTGTTTGTGTGAGTGTTCAAAGAGGTTGCTGTAGTTCGAGCTTGGAAAGATCAGCATTAGAAGTTTTTGTGGGAGTGCAAGCATGCCGCTGAGTTGCCAACCTCTGTCCCACATGAATGAAGATTGTAAGCTGCCAGGGCTCAAGTCAGTACTAGTGTAAAAGGTCCTAATGAGCTTTCTTCCTGATTCCAGGTTATAGCCTGAGGTGCTACAGCTGTATAAGCCCAATTCCTGAATGCAAAACGGTCACCAATTGTACAGCTAATTTTGATGTCTGTCTCCGTACCAAAGCTGGTAAGAGCCTCCCGCTTCCTTGTCCCCTGAGTGTAATGGGGTGGGAAGAGTCTGGCAAAAGCCTTTCGACCAGAGACTCCATCTTCCAGTAATTCATCAACATCATAAACACAAAGGGAAAGAGGAGCACCTGACACATGTTCTCTAGGCCTTTTAGAAAATATGGAATTGTTCCTTCAGCCAGAAGTGATGTGTGATATCCAAGAAAAGTGATATTGTGGACATCAAGGGAATGGGTACTGTTCAAAAAGTCCACGCCACACAAATGTTGCCATAGCAACACTGCAGGAATCTACAGCGTTACCCAGCATGCTGTTGGCATGGTTGTAAACAGACAAGTAAAGGGCAAGATTCTTGCCAAGAGGATTAATGTACATAATGAGCATATTAAGCACTCTAAGAGCCGAGATAGCTTCCTAAAAACGCGTGAAAGAAAATGATCAGAAAAAGAAGGAAGCCAACGAGAAAGGCGCCTGGATTCAACTGAAGCTCCAGCCTGCTCCACCCAGAGAAGCCCACTTTGTGAGAACCAACGGAAAGGAGCCTGAGCTCCTGGAACCCATTCCCTATCAATTCATGGCATAATAGGCATATAACATAGCACACAGGAGAACTAAGGGAACCGACGGAACAGGAGCATAAGGGGCTGGAACCTGTTCCCCATGAATTCATGGCATAATAGGCATAGCAAGCTTTGTCGCATTCAATGGAAAGGCCACTCTGAGCAGCTGGAAACTTTCCCTATGAATTCATACATAACAGGTGTTAAAAATAAAAGGCTACTGTAAAAGAAAAAGAATCTGGGAAAAAATGACTCTAATTCTCATTAAACTTGTATTCAACAAGTACCAGCTACCATTTATAGGTACTAGTTGCATTACTGAGCACTAAACACATTTTGTATGCTTTTTTTTCCCTTACATAGGGTCTCACTGTGGCACCTAGGCTGGAGTGCAGTGGTTATGATCCTACCTCACTGCAGCCTTGAACTCTCGGACTTAAGCAATCTTCCTGCTCTAGCCTCCTACGTAGCTGGGACTAGAAAAGACCTGGCTAATTTTTAAATTTTTTGTAGAGATGAGGTTCTCACTGTCTTGCCCAGGCTGGCCTTGAGTTCCTGGCCTCAAGTGATCGGCTTACCTCTGCCTCCCAAAGTACGAGGATTTCAGGTGTGAGCCACCATACCCAGCCCATACACTTTGTTATGAATGCTTCTCACCTCTCGGGGTGATTTTTTTTTTTTTTTTTTTTTGAGACAGAGCCTCAAGCTGTCACCCTGGATAGAGTGCTGTGGCATCACAGCTCACAGCAACCTCCAATTCCTGGGCTCAAGTGAGTCTCCTGCCTCCGCCTCCCAAGTAGCTGGGATTACAGGTGCC
>CAUYON010138504.1:0-14668 GCA_963573935.1 Arctocebus calabarensis | reverse complement strand
TGCTCACAGCAACTCCAGCTCTTGGGCTTAAGAGATTGTCTTGCCTCAGCCTCCCTAGTAGCTGGGACTACAGGCGCCCGCCACAGCGCCCGGCTATTTTTTTTTGTTTTGCAGTTCGGCCGAGGCCGGGCTTGAACCCGCTACCTTCAGTATATGGGGCCGGCGCCCTGCTCGCTGAGCCATAGGAGCCGCCCTGCATTTTACACATTTTTAAAGTTAAATAAAAGCATTAAACATTGATCTTCATTTCATTATTTTTTAATTAAATTAAAGAGAGAATAGAGGTAAGAGTATATAAATTTTAACATAAGCCTAACATTTATTTATGTTTAGAAGACAACAAAAATGCAGTTAAGAGCCCTTCAAGGAGCCCCGAGAAGAATGGCCTTTTGAATTTATCATTAAATACAGCAAAATTTCTCAGTGTTACACTTAAATATAAATCATAAGGTCACCCATATGACCTAAACAGCTAAAAAATATATATATATATACCCAGGGCAATGCCTGTGGCTCAAGGAGTAGGGTCTTGGCCCCATATGCTAAGGGTGGTGGGTTCAAATTCAGCCCCAGCTAAAAAACAACAAAACAAACAACAAAAAAAATATATATATATACAAAAATATATATATACACACATAATATATATATATATATAGTACACAAATATACAAGACAAAAATATATATATACACAAATACACACACACCCCCCAATCTAGGGAAAATGTGAGCTTTCTTCAGTAGGTTGAAGGGTAAATTTTAACTGCCAAAATGTGTGTTTTCATTTCCATTTGAATTAATTCTTAAAAGGAACAGGACATTGGTGGTGCCTGTGAGTCAAAGGAGTGGGGCACCGGCCCCATATATCAGAGGTGGCAGGTTCAAACCCAACCCAGGCCAAAAACTGCAAAAAAGAAAAAAAAAAAGAACAGGACACATGACTTTTACTTAATTCTATCAAGCAGTCCACTCTGTTCTGTGAACATGGTAACTGAATTAGCTGGGCACTGACACAAGAAGTTTTCTCTGGATGACTTGGGTATGACTAATAAGCTTCAGTTAAATTCTTTGCCCAGGCTTGGGTGTATTTTTCACAGCCCGTGAGTCAGCGAGTTTCCAATGGAATTTTTTTTTTTATTAAATCATAGCTATGTACATTAGTGCAATCATGGGGTACAATGTGCTGGTTTCATATGCAATCTGAAATATTTTCGTCAAACTATTTAACATAGCTTTCATGGCATTTTCTTAGTTCTTGCATGAAGACATTACTAAATGCAGAATCCAGTGGAATTCTTAAAAACAGGAGGTGCCGTGTATTCTTGAACATCATTTCCAGCAACAGATTGCACATCCTTATCTCTGCTGTCTCGTATTATAGGCCAAATGGATTCAGGTGGATCTCACTCCTACATCTTCCTCTCAAGTTCTAACAAGAAATGAAGGAACCAAAAATGACTGCAAGAGAAAAGAGAAAGGACAAACTAAAAAGCCTAAGCAATTTTGAGAACAGGTGAAGAACACCTTGAGAAATTAACTTCAGACAACACAGTATTACTGATTATGGGAGGTTCATGAGATGCTTTGAAACCTAAGGCGAGTAGGGGAATTTGTGTGGATGGGTGTGTATTTGGGGGATGTTTATGTGTATATATTTGCAATTCAGTATATATACACACAGAGACTTTATTCTAGTGAGAAGCAGAAAAAAATAATAGTTACCATTTATTGATTATTCACAATATGCTAGGCTTTGCGCCAACTCCTTAAACACAAATAATCTCATTAAATGCTCACAATAACACCATGACTTAGGTATTAATATTATTCCAGTCCAAAGATGTGAATGTAGATACTTATGAAATGTAAGTGATATATCCAAGGTCTCCCACAATCTTAGGAGAGGAAATATTTGAACTCATGTCTGTGTCACAAAGGTTCACTGTCTTAGCCACTTGCCATTCTCTTGGTTACTGAATGATCACAAGAGCAAGTAAAGAGGGGAGGGGTGGGGGGAGGATGGGTAGAGGGAGGGCAATTAGTGGGAACACACCTACGGTGCATCTTAGCAGGGTACTGGTGAAACTTATTAAAGGTAGAGTATTAATGTCTTTATACAGTGATCAAGGAAATGCCATGAAGGATATCTGTAACAATATGATCAAAATATTTCTGAATGTATATGAATCGTGCCCTGTGATTGCACCAATGTACATAATTATGATTCAATAAAATTATTAAAAAAAAAAGTCACTAGGCCCCTTAAAAGCTATTGTGAAGTCCATTCCATAATAGCATGTGGTGTTATCATGTCATTGCCTGATTTGAGAATGAACAAGTGAGCAGAAGGGGAGTGAGCTTCTTAGAAAAATAATGTGGAAGAGAAACTTTGTGCTATATTCAGCACTGCAAAAGAAACAATACCCTGGGGGGAAAAAACAAGAAAATGAAATCCGAGAACATTATTTAGAATGATATTCTCTGATAATCTAGGAGGAGCTGACTGGTACTCTTTGATCTTCGTTAAATAGTACCCTTAATCCATTCTGAGACCATGCTTTCAAGTAATTATCTGATGAAAAATGTGTTTATCTGGATATCTACTATCTGAGGCATCCTGTGTGAGGGATACAAACATCTCCATCATTAAATAGGCAAATTGCACAATAAAAATATAAACATATGGGGTGTAGCTTTATCTGTCTTCCCCTCCTGTGATTAGTCTGTGAAAGTCTGTTGCCAGCAGATAGAGGGTCTCTGAAGAAATAAGAACATCCCAGTTTTTGACCTGGAGAAACTCTTTCAGGCTTTATTTCACACTGATCAGCAGATTTTACTATTAAAGTTGGCATTTCTTCCTTCACAGTTGAGGTAACTGACTGTTGAGTTGCAAAGGTTCTAAGCTAAATGCTACAAGACAGGGACATGGCACAGTTTTAGACATTCTTGGGAAGCAGATAACAGGATCAGAACAAGTGCTTTAACACAGACATCTATTTCAATAAAAAAAAATCACAAGGTAATAAGTAAGAGATATAGCAATAGCACAAAAACCACCATGAAGTCCTCAAATATCCATCAGCCTCTGCCAGGCAGAAAAAAAGTCATCTAATCCTGACAACTGCTCTCAGATCAATGAACTACAGATAGGGTTCAACAACAAAGTCCATGTTGCACACACTGCCACAAGCTGTTAAATGTTATATATAGGTACACATATAATATTTTTCTCTCTTTGAAGTGGATGGCACACAGACAAATAGTATACTGAACAAAATACGAGGTATTAGGTGATATTTTCCCCAAACCACTTGACCCTTTGGGAAAATATCACTTGACCCTTTAACCTGCAATTTCTGTACCAATAAAGCATAGAAGCAAGAGAAGTGGGAGAATAAGAAATATTTTAAACTATTGTAAATTTCCTTGAGATGATAGATATAAAGCACTTAGGACCAACTTGAAAATGGAAAGTCTTAATATCATTTCAGTATATATTCAATTCAATAAGAACTGAATAGTGGTCCTAAACTTATAATACCTGAAATCATTCACTCATTTTACAGAGCACTTCTCATGTGCCAGCCATAGTTACTAAGGGTGCAAGAATAAATACACCATGATACCTGTCTTAGAGATGTCCCCTCTCTATTAGGCGAGAAAAACATGCAAATCATTAACTGTAACTAGTAGAATGGAACTCCATTTGTCCACATAAAAATGTCATTGAAACTCAGACTGAAGACTCAAGAAATAAAAATAAAATGTAAATAAGCTTCAGAAAACAGTGGATTCTTGGTTTACTCCCAAGTGTACACTGAGTACAAGATATTTACTTTAAGCCGTGGAAGAGCAGAAAAACACGCAAACAGTTCTTCTCCACTCTTTCTTATCTAGAGACTTTTTGTCCTTTATCAACAGCTACTTTGGATTTTTGATAAAGGGGAAAAGAATGGGAAGATCTAATTTTTTTTCAACATTTCAGTGTACTAGTTGATTTATATATAATTTAATTTATGAGTTAAATAGAATGAAATGACTTCAATTTTTTTTAAAGAAATGGATCTCCTAGAAGCTATTGTGTTTGACTACTTCTCAAATTCCTATTATTCCCATCCTTCAAACGATAGATTTTTTTCCCTTTCAAAAAATATGGGTACATCCCCTTGCTCAGAGTAATTGAATGATTGAATGGAAAAGAATGGGAAATTTTGAGAAATTTCACTCTATGCTTTTGTTAGAGGTAACAAGGAAGACTTCCATTTTCTTCTGGGCCATGAATTATAATTGTCAGAATTATGGGTGCTCTGTCCATACCACATAGTGGAAGGAAGTGAAGGAGGAAAATTTTTTCCTCTTGAATACAATGGAGAAAAAAGAGCATCCTAATGGTTTCAGGTCCCTTATTCTAATTCCTTGAAGTTTCGAGTTAGGCTTAGTTCCTTTTTATCCTAGTATCTCTGAAGCATCAGTACCTTTCTGATAAATCCCCTTTATCAAAAATTAGACTTTCTAAAATCTGTCACATAAATAGTCCCAACTAATTCAGATTATACAACTTCTGAGAGTGAAGGTAAGATTTGAGTTTAAATAGATTGGGTTGAAATTTGTTTTGTTTTAGGAGATTAAAGGTCAATGACCATCCTCTTCTTGCTTGAAAAGTTTCAGCTGAGAGATCTGCAGTCATTCTAATATTCTTCCCCTTGTAGGTTATGATTTTAATATGTCTGGCTGCTTGCAGAATTTTCTACTTCATATTAAATTTGGCAAAGTTAATTGCAATGTTTCTAGATGTTTTATTTGGATTGAGTTGCACTGGGTTTCTGAAACTGTCTGCTATCTGAATTTTAGTATCTGTTGTCATGCTTGGGAAGTTCTCCTTGATTATATTTTGGAATAGAACATCGGTGCCCTTGGGACCATCCTCTTCTTCAAGAATTCTGATAAGGCAAATGTTCACTTTTTTGGAGTGGTCCCACAGCTCTCTCAGGGAATGATCCATTTTTGCTCTACACTCCTCCACCTCTTTAAGCATTTGGGTATATTGAGAAGCTTTGCCTTCAATGTCAGAGATCTTTTCTTCTGCCTGCTCTATTCTGTTACTGAGGGATTCTACTGTATTTCTCAGATCTTTGAGGGATGCAGTTTCTGGCCTCATTGTATGTAAGTCTTTGGAGATTTTGTCTTTGAATTAATTGAATTACTGAGACAACTTTTGAATTGTTCCTTGAATTTCTAATTCCAACCTAACTTCCATTCTATTAATCTTATTTGCCTTCCAAATTCTGAACATGATTTCTGACATCTCAGCCATTTGTTTATGAATGGGATTTTCTATTGTATTTCCTTTGTTGTTCCTTGGGGGAGTTGATCTACTCTGATTATTCATGTTGCCAGAGTCTTTCCATTGATTCTTCCCCATGATAATTTTTCACAGTTTGTCTAGAGATGCTAGTAAGGTGAAATTGGAGGGAGGGCTCCTGGAGTTGTAATGAGTCAGTCCTTTACTAAAGAGCTGGAACTCATGACTGTGGCTTTCCCCCTGCAGTTTTACAAAGTTCCCGTTCAGTATTGCGGCCTGAGACTCTGGGACCTGCTTGGTGTGATGGGTCTAGGTGGCTCTGTCTTGTACTCAGTTAGTCTCAATCCAATCCTAGTGAATCTCTGGCTTTGGCTGAAATCTCAGCTGTAGAGAAATACATGTCTAAGACACACCGCCCCCCCATGGGCAACAACTGGAAGAGAAGAATCAGACCCTTCGACTACAACACAAGCAGGGCTCAACCTTGGAGGGTCCCCAGGTGACTGGCCCAGGTCAAGAGTTCCGAGCCATTTGTCCCAGTCAGCACAATTGCAGATCAAGTGAGAGAGTTCAAACGGTCTCCAGCACCTGGACAGGAGGGGTCCACTGGCAGCTCAAGTGTGATTCGCTCCGATGCTGCTCTGTGGAGTCAGAAGGGCCTGCCCAGCAAAAGAATTAGGCCAGGGAGTTCAGTGCCTTCTTTCCCACCTTGCACCTCTACCACTCCCAGTCATTGTTAACCTCCCGGGAGGCTGTGGCATTCCCTCCAAAGAGCAAATAATCCAAGGATTTGTGCCCACCAGAGTCACAGGGAGGCAATGACTCCTTGGCCAGACCACCACGCTCTTCCACCAGCCAATAGGGGGAGCTGAAGCCTGACTCCTGGCTGGTGCACAAGGGAAACTGGGAAATATTCCACTTGAGTTTTTTCCAAGCCAGAAAACAATGCAGTGAATGTTTTTCTCCCTCAGAGACCATGCCTCTACCCCAACCACATTGCTCCTCTGGTACCCCTACAGGGCGAGGTATGGCTCCCTCTGGCAGTCTACAGAATTGGGGAGGTCTCTCTGTGAAATTTGCCTCTGGAGGGATCCTATTGGTGATGCTACTTGGCGGTGCCTCCTCGTGGGTTCTTGAGCCTCTACCTGCTGCGTGGCTTCCTGCGTCACCCCTGCCACTGATAGGCACTTTTGCCCTTCCCACTGTGTCTTTTTCCACTGCTACTGGATTCACTGTTTCAGCACAGGTGTGATACTGCAGCCCATGCAATGCCCAGACCTAGCAAAGAACCACGGACACTCCTGTCTCTGCAGAGATTGGGCTCTAGACCACCAGGTGAGGGGAGAAGGGTGGACTAGGAGTTCAGAGTGGCAGGGAAAACATTCGTTCAACTTTTATGCCAGCTAAGAGAAGGCCCAGGCTCACAGCAGGGTCTCTCTGGTGAAGGAGTCCCAGCCTCCAGCTACTCCCTCCAGAGGGATGAGACAAGAGGTCTTCAGTTCACTGCTCACTTGTACAGGTTACATAGCAAGCCGCTATCTTGGGGGAGGGGCTGGGCTCTCATCCTCTTTGGAATGGGTTTTGTACCAGAAATTCGCTTCCTTTGAGTCACAGCTTGCCTCAGCAGGGATGATGTAGAGTTATCAATCTTCTCTCTCAGCTCAGCTCCCAACCTTCAGCTTTATTGGGTTCTTTATGGCCATTATCTCTTCCTCTGAATGGGAGCTTCTATTGAAAATTGGCTTCAGTCGGCCATCTTCCCTTACACTTTGCTTTCTCATCAGAATCTTCATTTATCTCTCATATTATCTTCATTTATGGTTTTTCTGCTTAACTGTAGCTTATTTTATTAATATATGCTAAGGTATTGACAGAAATACATTGTGAATTCTAAAATGTACTTGCTTTAGAACAATGCTTTTCAGTGACTTAAGCCCTCAAAGAATAGTTAATGTAGGTATTTAATATTTGTGATTAGATACTAGCCAAAATACCCTGAGTTTTTGCCTTTCTACTTATATAAAAAGGAGTTTAAAAATGTCAACCTGTAGACATTCTAGTATCATTCTTGGTTCATCATGATTCTAGTATCATTCTTCTAATTGAAGAGACGTGAATGGGCATAATTGTTTCATTTCCTCAATTCCTACTTTTGTGTCCCCAGTATTAAATTGTCAGTTCTTAAACAATGGCATGTTTATGCTGCATCTTCTAAGGTTTATCAAATATACACAGTTGGTATATATTGTGGACTTAACTGCTATATTTATCTGCTAGGAATAACCAGACATATGGGAAGAAAAATAATCCTCTAACAGGAGTGTCTGACTTTCTTTCTTCTCTGCCTGAAATTAGAAGAATCAGAGGTATGTTGGGTCACACATTTAATACACAATACTAACAAAAGCTAATGGCAAAAAGAAGAGATGTCCACGCATACTTCTTGCAATATTTGATACCACAGAGAAACAAAACAGGTAGAAAGTAATCTTCATATGGCCCATGAGCTACAGTTTGAACACCCCTGCATAATTTTGAGAATATTTAATCTTTTATTTTGTTTTCCAGTTATACACATAAATACATTATATAGTTAATATATGCTTTTGCCACAGAAAGAACACAATGAAATACAGATCTTATGCCTCATGCCATTCACACCCATGGCTTGTTATCAAAGTATTAAAAAATATGCTACCATTTGCCTTCTTCCATCAAAACCTCAGATGTGCAAGAAATTAATTTATTAGCATTCTGGTCACAAATGCCTGATAGTAATTTAAGACTTAATTGGTACTCTTATGGCATTAATTTTATTTATTTTATGTATTCTCATCCTTGCATATTTAAGTCAAAAGCATATGAAAAATAAGAAAGAAGAAAAACATAATTATGAAAGAGATAGACAACTCTATCTACCTTATCAATCTCAAAAGCAACTTTAGTAAGTTAAACAATTGAGTTCAATTTTCTGCCTGTGAAATGGAAAAACAATGAGGTAGAAATCCAGGATTTTGTGAATGCTTAATAATAATTTCCATTTTCTCTTTTGTAATAGAGTTAAATATGACATAAAGGGAAAGTGTACAGAATACTATTTATCTATTTTTATCCTCAGCTTTCTCATTTAATTGGGGGCTTCAGAGTAGATTTAGATTATAGATTTATTTTTATTTGTGACCTAATTTCTTTCAAAACTCCAGAATTTTCTTATTTGTATAATTGGTACAACCTCAGGGGATATAAATGATTAAGACAGTGTCACCAGAACCATAGTGATAAGCTGCTTCTTCAGCAAATGCAGAAATGGCAAGAGGGGAGGAAATAATTGGGTATAACTAAATATTAGAGAGGATTTTGAGCTTTTATTCTGTTCTCAGATCCTTTCTTCATGCAGTTGTATAAGTATTTAATTGCATTTTCCCCCTTCTCTGAATTTTAATCTTTTTATTTCAGAAAGATTGAGTGATTAACAAACATCATATTCTGCTTCTGCAAACAGAAGAGCTTCTTCACAAAGTTTTTTGGGAGGGTATTGTTTAATATTCCTCTCAGTTTGTAGAATGTTGTGACAGGGTTTGGATAAAAGTAGCTAAGATTGTTTTTCACATCTTTAGCTCGCTAAGATTTCTTGGCATACTTTGTTTTGCTGTCATATTATTGGCTGCGTGCCGTTGTGAACGAATCATTCTTCAAGTTAAATTTCTCTAAATCTTATCATTCAAATCTATTTAGTTCTAATATGATTGTTCCTTGGAAATTGGTTTTTTACTAATGCACACCTGGAGATTTATTTAAATATAAGCCCTTCCCAAGATAATAATTAAAAGTATACCAATATAGAAATAACCTCAAGTAAACCACCTAGTCAATACTTTACATAATATTTCACTAGGTTGCGGGAGATACGCTTTTAACTAACATGCTAATTTTTATCATTTATCCAATGGAGCATTTTATTTTCTTTTATTAAAATACTGTATCACCCTCATACCAAAACCAGGAAAGGAACCCCTCCCCCCCAAAGAAAACTATTAATATCATTAATGAATATTAACACAGAAATACTCAATAAAATCCTAGCAAAGAGAATACAGCTACACAATTTAAAAAATTAGAAGTCATGATCAGGTGGATTTTATATCAGAGATTGCAAGGCTGATTCAACATATGCAAATCCACAAATGTATACACCACATAAATAGAAGCTAAAACAAAGACCATGTGATCCTCTCAATAGATGCAAAAAAAGCATTTAACAAAATTTAGCATCCTTTTTCTGAAAAGAACACTTAAGAAAATAGGCAGAGGTGGCACATTTCTTAAACTGATTGAAACCATTTATGACAAACCCACAGCTACCATCATACTTAATGGAGTAAAACTGAAAGCTTTTCCACTTAGAACCAGAAGCAAATAAGGATACCGCTTTCACCACTACTATTCAGCATAGTGCTGGAAGTTCTAGCCAATGCAATCAGGCAAGAGAAAGACATCAAGAGTATCCAGATGGGAACAGAGGAAGTTCCCAAATTTTTACTCTTTGTTGATGATATGATCTTATACTTAAAAAATCCTAGGGCCTCAACCATAAGACTCATGGAAGTGAACAAGAAATACAGTAATGTCTCAGGATAGAAAATGAATGTCCACTAATCAGTAGCCTATCCATATGCCTAGTTGAAGCTGAGAACCAAATCAAAGTCACAATATTCTTCTCAGGAGATGCAAAAAATAAAATATCTTAGAATATAATTAACAAAGGATGTGAGGGATATCTACACAGAGAACTATGAAACCCAAAGGGACAAAAAAATAGCAGATGTTTACAAATGAAGGAATATGCCATGCTTGTGGCTGGGAAGAATCAATACCATTCAATTGTGTATAATACTCAAGGCAATCTACAGATTTAATTCAGTTCCCATTAAAACACCATTGTAAAATAAACAAACGAAGTCCCCCTGTTCCTCCCCAAAAACCCTACTTCCATCATACTTCATCATACTTTGCTCTAGAACCAGAACAAAATCTAAACAGCCAACACAAGTCTACAAAATAAAAACAAAGCTAGAGGCATCACATTACCAGACTTCAGGTTACATCACAAGTCTATAGTGACCAAGAAAGTATGGCACTGGCATAAACATAAAGACATAAGATCTATAGAACAGAAGAGAAAATCTAGAGATGAAACCAGGCTCATATCGTCATGTAATCTTTGAGAAACCAAACAAAAGCATACTCTTCAAAAAAGAATCCCTATTTTAACAAATGGTGCTGGGAAAACTGAATATCCACATATAAAAGACTAAAACTGGAGCCACACTTTTCAGCATTTAAAAACATAAGTTCACAAAAGATTTAAATCTAAGACATGAAACCATGAAATCCCTAGAGAAAGTGTAGGGAAACCTTAACAATATTGGCTTGGGAAAGAACTCATGAAGAAAACCCCACTGGCAACTGAGGCAACAACACAAATAAACAAATGGGACCTGATCAAGTTAAAAAGCTTCTACACAGCTACAATCAACAGAACAAATAGACAACTTTCAGAATGGGAGAAAATATTTACAGGCTATGAATCGGACAAAGCACTAGTGACTAGAATATACATAGAACTTAAGCAAATCAATTAAAAAAGGGCAAACAACCCCTTCAATCAATGGGAAAGAGACAATCAAGAATGAACAATAAACACATGAAAAAAATGCTCATCATCCTAATCATTATAGACATTCATGTGAAAATCACATTGAGGTATTACCTAACACCAGTGAGAATAACCCACATCACAAGATCCCAAAGCTAGAGATAATAGCGTGGGTGCAGAGAGAGGGCTACACTGATGCATTGCTGATGGTATTGCAAATGAGTATAGCCTTTTTGGAAAGAAGTATGTGCAATCCTCAAAGAACTCAAAGTAGACCTCCCATTTGATCCCACAATCCCAATTCTAGGCATCTATCTAGAAGAAAAAAAAAATCATTTTACCATAAAGACATAGGCATTCAAATGTTTATAGCAACTCAATTCACAATTGCAAAGATGTGGAAACAACACACATTTCCAGATTAATAACTGTGGTTATCATGGAATACTATTCAGCCATAAAAAAGATACAGACTTTGCATCTTTGTATTTACCTGATAGTTTTGGAGAACATTTTCCTAAGTGAAGTATCTCAAGAATGGAAAATCAAGTATCCCATGTGCTCTGTACTAACCTGAAAATAGTAGATCAACAACTGTAGGCCCACATGAGAGAAAACCACCCTCAATTTAAGAAGCAGGAGGGAGCTCAGTAAGTTCTGACCTTTTGAGAATGATGTAGGGATATATAGCACACTTCTTGAGACAGAGTGTGACTCTGTTATCCTGAGTAAAGTGCTATGGTGTCATAGCTCATAGCAACCTCAAAGTCTTGAGCTCAAGAAGTCCTCTCGCTCAGCCTCTTGTGTAGCTGGTACCACAGATGCCTGGCACTATGCCTGGCTAGTTTTTCTATTTTTAGTAGAGAGAGCATTTTGCTTTCAGTTAGGCTGGTCTCCAACTCCTGAGTGTATGTGATCCAATCACTCAGACCTCTCAGAGTGCTACTCTGAGAATGGGCCACTGTGCCCAGCCTACTATTAAGAGTTTAAATACCCCACCTCATAATATTCTTATGTTGACTATTAAGTTTCAATATATGAATTTTGGTGGATGCATTTAAACCATAACATCTGCTATCTGCTATTCATATCTGCTCTCTCTCTAAAGTATTGAAGATTATCTTATTATGCGACCCTGTATATGTATGTTTGTGTGTGTACTTTCTGTTCGGTTACTTCTCTATGATAAATTTCTAATAGTAGAGCTATAGCACTAACAATGATAAATATCACTCTTGCTGGGTAGTATGGCAATTTCTTTTGAAAAATGTCTAACTTTTCTAAAAAGTCATTTAAAAACAATGTGATTTTTGGACGTATCAATGGTACTCAAATATATTGAAGCTTGAAAATATAATGTGGGAGTGTGTCTCACTGTCAGTATATGTGATAACTCCAAAAATGTGTGTCTTTAAATAAAAAATATTCTATTTCCATTTTTTATTTACTTTAATATTTAATTTTATATTTAAAAATAATTAAGTTTTAGATATTTTTGAAGATGTTTTATAAATTCTCTGTCTACGTTTGTGTATGTGGAAAGACTCATAAGCTGAAGAAGGAAAAATGTTTTAGAAAAGAGGGTTTCTGACACATTTATACTTTTTAAAATGTTCCTTCATCTCTTAGCAAATTTTCTGTAAATAATTTTTACAGAAAGATATTTTTATAGAAGACTGACTAACTAGATGTGTGCACTGTTAGATAAATTAATGTTTACTCTATGAGGTAGTAAAATCCTGATATTACTGTTATTTAACCACATTGATTCAAATATACCTAAAATTATAGTTTTATCTCTTGTGAAAACTTTGAAGATTCAAAAATGAACTCAATCACTATATGCAATTTAATTGAGACTTCATTGACCATTTATTGACATTTATCCACGTGGAGGAACATACCTGCTATATTCTTCAATCCTTGGTCAATATGTACATATTATCTACCTGAAAGTGCATGTTATCTATATTTATCCACATATCCAGATTTTTGGGTGCTGTAGTCTTTTTGTGACACTAGAGTAGACTGGGTATTTTTTTTTAACCCAGAAATTTAATGTTTACAGCTCTGGAGGCTGGGAAGTCCAAGACAAGGTGTCAACATCTGGTACAAAGGCCTTTTTTCTGAATCCTGACATGCCAAAAAGCAGAAAAGCAATAAGGAAAATGGACACTGTTTATTCACACAGCAGAACAGGTGAGAGAGAATCCACTGCAATAAGCTCTTTTTTGTAGTGGCTTTAGCAAAACACCTTTCTTTAGGCCTTAAGTCCCAATACTGTTGCACTGAGTATTATATTAACTTTCCAATACATGAATTTTGGGAGACAAACTCCAATCCCTGCAGAGAGACAGCACAAGTCATCCAAATGATGGGCTGCGTTTTTCTCCTTCACAGATAGATATGGGCTTTGTTTGTTGGTTTGTTTTTGTTGCTGTTGTGCAGACAATTTTGTTAATTTTCCTCTCCCCTGTCCTCTAAGGTTTCTATGCTGAATGGCAATTAAAAAAATAATTGTTAGTTATTTGTAAAAAAATATTTTCTGACCTATTACAAAAAGATGATTCACAAAGGAATATAAAAACCCTGAAATTTGAGGGAATAGCTATTCTTTCTATAAACAAAGAGGTCTCTAACTGACAGTTGAACTGCACTTGTAATATTGGCGTATTGATAATGCACAACTTAAAGACATAAAAAGCTGTAATCTGTTTAAGATTCTAGTTGGCTTCTACTTATATAGCAGCAAGAATGTTTTGAAGAAAGATCTGGCAAGATTACCATTATAACTTCATAAAATAATGATCTACTAGAAAATCTATTAAAATGATCAAATAGAAAACTTTTTAATGTACTACGAAAAGTTCCTTAAGTTTCTTAACTTTTTCTATATTGGCTTTTTTCTGTCTCAGAGACTATGAGTCTCAATTACTATTTTGGCCACATACAATAGTTCATCATTTTTAGTCATGTGTGACTAGGCTTTTCAGAACTCATTTTTCAAAACAGACTTACATGAACACTTAACAAAAAGATTAATTCTATTTTAGGTTGTAATTTGGCAAAATAAAAAAAAAAGACCTTATGAGACTGTTTTTCTTCCTTATTCTTTCTGGATATTGTTGATATGCTTTTCTTATACTTTTGTATGCTCCTGTTCACCTCAAAACTAATGTAATATTGATTATTTTCTGAAGTTATATTTTCTTGGAAATTGGAAGCTTTTTTCAGATCAAATGGTATACCAGTTTTCAACTGTGAGACATTGAATAAGATGAATTGCTAACATGATTGAATATCGAGGAAAAAATAATACATTGTTGTAACAGAAAAAATGTGTGGAAAGAGCAATTGAGGTGTCAAAATTTTATATTAATGCTTAAAAAACAGTGAAGTACTTGAAATTCTGTGCCTATTAAGTTTTTAGAAGTTTCTTTATCCTTAATGAGAGATTAAACAAGTGATATTATTAGAAGAGAGGCAGAAATGCTGAGGTGAATTTCTAAGGTATCACTTTTGATACATTGCCAGTTAATTCATATCATGAGTGCCTAATATTTCTTCTTTTTATTGAATCATAGCTGTGTACATTAATTCAATCATGGGGTACAGTGTGCGGGCTTCACATACAATCTGAGATATTTTCATCAACCTGATTGACATGAGATTTTCTCATTTACTATGTGAAAACATTTTTGATCCGTA
>CAUYON010138501.1:0-50643 GCA_963573935.1 Arctocebus calabarensis | reverse complement strand
CTTGGGGTCTTGGTGTGTGCCACACCTTTTGGGGGCAAAACACGATTGTAAGAGGGTCTTTTCCTAACAAATGCAACCAGTGTAACATGGTTTCTTGTACCCTCAATGAATCCCCAACAATAAAAAAAAAAAAAAAAAGAAATATCATGAACAAAGTTTTATTTTATAACCAATTACAGGGAATATTTGCTATCATTTTACCAAGCAAAAGCCTGACCCAGACCTTTCTATGCTACTCTCTGGGCTTCTGTGCATTTGTGGGTGAAAATGGAGGTGATGTCCCTCCCAAAAGTCACATTCTCAGGTAGTGACAGATGTAGATCCTTGAGCTCTGAGCATTTTTCCTTCTATGATGTTAGAAGTTGCAGAGAAATAGGCTTTCTAAAACCCACAAAAACTAGAGGCTGAGATGCACGCTGGTCCTATATTGGCCCATAAGATTTGGCATAGCAGACTCGGCACCTGTGGCTCAACGGGCTAAGGCGCCAGCCACATACACCTGAGCTGGCAGGTTCGAATCCAGGCCCACCAAACAACAATGGCGGCTGCAACCAAAAAAATAGCCAGGTGTTGTGGTGGGTGCCTGTATTCCCAGCTACTTGGGAGGCGGAGGTAGGAGAATCGCTTGAACCCAGGAGTTGGAGGTTGCTGTGAGCTGTGATGCCACAGCACTCTACCAAGGCAACAGTTTAAGACTCTGTCTCAAAAAAAAAAAAAGATTTGGCATAGCTAGTGCTGAGTACTGCTCAACGATCAGGGGTGTCTGATATTTATACATTTTTCTTTAAAAAGATGCAGAGGCTGTTAGCAGGAATTCTTCCAGAAAAGAAATGAAAACCTCATGAAGGAAAAGCATTGAAGAGCAAATAGGTTTTCTACATCTGGGGATACTCCACATAGATAATGTCACCGGCAGTTGCAGCTCCGTCTAGATCGTGGGGGACCCAGCCACAGGTCTATCTGATCACGTGCAGTGCTCCAACAAAAATTTGATTTCTTGGTCAATTATGTAAGATTACTGTGTGTTTGCTATGCTAGTATATGTTAAATGAACTAAGATTGGCATATACACACATGCAGAAATGTCTGTATCTATATTAAACTACCTATGAGTCCATACTGATTGTCTGCAGCCTGTAACCACCCACCAAACGGAAAGAAATCCGACTCTCAGAATCCACTGTCCCTGTACCTCACTGTTTAATTCTATGGGGCACCCCCAAGCTCACCACATATAGAAAAAATTCATAAATGCATACTATATATTTCATTTTTTATAATTTTATATATCAACATATACAAATATTTTATAATAATTTGTAAAATTGTGTGAATACTTTGTAAATAAAGGTACATTTAGATATAATTTTCTATTTTCCCTAAGTATATATGGATGGTGACATTTGGGACACTGTAGATTACATACAAAATAATTTTAGAATTATTAATCTTCAATGTTATTAAAAAGGCAAAATGAAAACACAGTAAATAATGTGAAGGGAACAAGTCATCTGTGACACTTCCGACTGTTTCCCTCCCTCAGCAGAGCTCACAGAAGCTCGTCTCCTTATGGACGGGGCGCTCGTCCTGGTTCAGAGCGTTCCATTGTGTGATGTCCTCCTGTTCATTTATTTTTTTCCCTTATTGAAGGGCATCTCAGATGTTTCCAGTTTCAAGCAGTCCTATATAAAATAGGCATAGCTACATGCTAGTTTTTGTGTGAATACAAGTTAAGGATTTACTTCAGCAAATAGGTCAAAACTCAATGGCTACATCCCACTGTGAGAACACGTCAGCTTTGTAAGAAACACAAACTGTCTTCCAAAGCCAGGATCCCACTTCGAATTCCCACCGGCAGCACATGCAAAAGCTCCTGTTCTTCATTACCTTCTCAGCAAGGAGTGTTCTCAAGAATTTTAATTTAAAAAATTTTAATGGTTGTATCCTAATATCTTGCTTTTGTACTAATTTGCATTTCCCTTATGACAGATAATGTTGAGTTTCTTTCCGTGCTTATTCTCTGTCTTGGTATCTTCTTCAATAAGGCGACTCTGTAGTACATTTGAGGATTTTTTAATTGAGTTTGTTATCTCATTGTTGAAGTTTAATTGTTTTGTGCGTATTTTAGATACAAGCCTTATCAGAAATGTGTTGTTTTGACAATATCTTAGTATTTCTCCAGTTGTGTCTTGTCCTGTGTCTTGGTGGTGTCATCTGCAAAGCAGAAGTTTTAATTTTAATACAAACGCATCCATTTCTCTCTTTCATGGATTGTCCTTCTAGTGTAAAAACCCATCATCCAATCCAAGAAGACTTATATTTTTCCTACATTTCCTTCTAGAAGTTTTAGATCTTTGCATTTTGTGTGTAGGTCTATGACATTTTTTAGGTTAATTTTTCGAAAGGTTTTAGATTTGGGTATAGGTTTATATCTATATATTCAGCATCCTTTGTTAAAAAGACTGTCTTATGTTCATTGAATTGCCCTTGTGTTATTTATTTATTTATTTATTTATTTATTTATTTATTTATTTTTTTACAAGGATTACTTCTCTATACTTCCTGAGTCTATTTTTGGATTGCCTTTTGTGCTACATCCATCTATGTACATCTATTCTTTCATCAAGACCAGGCTGTCTTGATTAATGTATCTTCATAGTAAGTCCTGAAATTTAGGAATGTCAGTCCTCCCACTTTGTTATTCTTTAGGATTATATAGTTATTCTACAATTTTGCCTTTCTGTATAAACTTTAGTATCAGTGCATCCATATCCACAAAATAGTATGCTGGAATTTTGATTGGGACTGCATTGAACCTGTATATTAATTTGGGAAAAATTAACATCTGAACACAGGGAATCTTTTAGTTCATGATCATGGAAAATCCTCTGTTTTTTAAAAAAATATCATTTGATTTCTTTCATTTGTATCTCATATCACTTCCTTTTAAAAATTAAAATCTTTAAATAGCCAAGTTGTCCGTGTTCCTTCACATGCTTTCTTAAAATAAACGAATATCCCTATTCAGGATGGTATTGAAATGATCTGGTTAGTGTTAGGTGCCTTCATCACAAATCCTCAAATGCCGCCCTATTATTTGTTTATTGCAAATTTTCTAACTGTGTTAGCTTAGTTCCTTTTGAAAGCAGAGTCAGGTTAGAGACTAACATACTAAAACTTCATTAAGAGGTGTGCAAATTTTGTGAAGTGGGAATAATGGGAAAAGCATAGTGAGGCAAGAAAAGGTGCCGATGGCTTCTGGTTTCATCAGGTAAGTGTACACCATGGAATATTGCCGCAGCCTTAAAAAAAGATGGAGACTTTACCTCTTTCATGTTTACATGGATGGAGCTGGAATATATTCTTCTTAGCAAAGTATCCCAAGAAAGGAATAAAAAGCATCCAATGTACTCAGCCCTACTATGAAGCTTTACCTTTTGAAGTTATACCTTTCATATGAAGGTTATAACTCAACTATAGCACAAGAATATGGGGAAAGGGGAAAGGGAGGGGAGGGAAGGGGTGAGGTTGGGGTGGAGGGAGGGTAATTGGTGGGGCCACACCTATGGTGCATCTTAGAAGGGTACAGGTGAAACTTACTAAATGCAGAATACACATGTCTTCATACAATAACTAAGAAAATGCCACGAAGGCTATGTTCATCAGTTTGATGAAAATGTTTCAGATTGTATATGAAACCAGCACATTGTACCCCTTGATTGCACTAATGTTCACAGCTATGATTTAATAATAATAAAAAAAGAAAGATGCTGATGAATTTCATCTATTTTCAGGCTACGTTCAGTTTCAGAACAAGCGTCAAGGAGGCACAGCAAGTCTGGACCTAGGATTTTGCTTAGAAGATACAAGGCAGCCTGCCCCCGGGTTTGTCCAGAGGGAACCAGAGCTCTGGGAAGAGCTCAGCTGCCTCCGCGGTCCTTGCATCTGTTTCTCCCTGAGCGAGGTGCCCCCAGGGGAAGCGAACTCCTCGCATTTCAGGTTCATGTCACTCAGCCATGCTGCTCAGGAAGGCAAACGACACACAAGTTGAAATGTTTCCACAAAGCTCCAAAGTGGGGGAGATGCTGGGCAAAGGTCAGACAGTGACCCAAGGTCAGAAAGGAGGATGGTTGAAAGGGTCTGGGTCAGCCCACCAGGTTGTATCCCAGAGCACAACCTCCAGGGCAAACAGATCTGAAGCCTCCTTCAGAGACGGAAAGGAGCTTTGAGGAGCTTTTCTCATCGCCAACGTCTCGCGCCCTAACCAAGAGCACCGCGTCTGTTCTCCCTTCCTGAACTACCCTGGCTGCGTCCTTTGCGCACCTGTAGGATGTAGTAATTTTCCTAGCTTTCTCCTTAAAGGAGAATTTCGCTTCTAAATGAATTTTGGGTCAAACAAATAGAGAAGATTTTAATTCCTGTTAAAAAGTTAAAAATGCGATTTTTTAGCTGCGGCAGCACATCCTTTTCCCCAAATTGGCAGGTTGTTTTACAGGGAACCTAAAGCGATTTTTCCAGTGTCCTAAGGCATGGTGGCACCATTTTCCATTCATTATACAAGTAGAACTGTTATCATGGGGAAAGATAAAAACTAAGGCAGTGAGCGTAAAATAGAAGCTGCGCGCGGGGTGAGATGCGGGGAGGGCCGCGGGGCTCCGGCTCACGCGGGCCTGACTCTCCAGGACACTTGTTTTTTCTTTATTTACTTTCGACCCTGGAACGTACATTGTATTGAACTTGAACATATAAGAACCATTTTGCGTAGAATAAAAGACTTACTTTGCATCAGGCCTCCTGGCAGCCCCCAGAGTATTCGGAACGAACCGCAGGTAACCGGTGCGCGAGGCCCGCGGGCCCCTCTGCGCGGACCAGGGAGCGGAGACACCTGCCCGGCGCGCCGGAGCTGCAGGGACGCGGGGGGACGCCCAGACGCTTCCCTGCCCGCGTCTTTTTCTTAAGTTTTTCTCAGTGTTTGCTTGGTTGCTGTGAAGTTTGTCTTTTTTCCCCCTTCTTTTTAAATTAAATCATAGCTGTGTACATTAGTGCAATCATGGGGTAAAACGTGCTGGTTTCACATGCACTCTGAAATATTTTCATCAAACTGGTTGACATAGCATTCATGGCATTTTCTTAGTTATTGTGTTCAGGCATTTATATTCTTCATTCAGTAAGTTTCACCTGTACCCTTCTAAGATGCACCGTAGGTGCGGACCCATCAATTACCCTCCCTGGCCCCTTTCCCCATATTTTTGTGGTATAATTGGGTTATAACCTTCATATGAAAGCTATAAATTAGTTTCATAGTAGGGCTGAGTACAAAGTTTGTTCTGAGCGTTTCTTCTTATTTTTTAATTTTTGGGGGGGAGGGGCGCAAGAGCTTAACGCTACTATTTCAGTTTTTTGACATCACTCCTTCACATATATCATTCCCTTCGTAATCTCTGGCAACTTTAATGCAGGTAGATCAAAGAACTATTAAGAAAAAATATATAATTTTTCTCCTAACCTGAAATTAAAATCGAACAAATTGGATATTCATTCATAGGGTTACAAGACCATTCTACTCACTTTCATTATTAATTTCTTGAGCCATTTTTACTAATTTCTTTCTAGATTTTAAAAACATTTTTGATACCTCATTTCAAGTAAGGATTATAATTTCATAGCATACAAATTTTATTTTATAACATTAAATTTTATATATTATATATTTTAAATTATCATTATACCATTAACATTTCCTCTTTTTTTTTGCCATTTTTGGCCTGGGCTGGGCTTAAACCCACCATCTCTGGCATATGGGGCCAGTGCCCTACTCTTCTGAGCCACAGGCACCACCCAATATTTTCTTATTATTTAATATCAGTATTATTTAAAAGTGTTTGAGATACATCATTTACAGTGCTGTTCACTGATCAAAAACTACTATAACATATTAAACATAAGGGAACTGTATTAAAAATGCCAATTCTTTAAGAGCATGATAAATTATTCCTTAGGGAAGAACAGCCCTTTACATCCACCTTAACAACCTCAGGTTATTTATTTCACTTTTGCTATAACAAGATAATGGCATGTTTCAACAATATGTTCTAAAATATAAAAAAGCACCACAGTGAAATGCGTGCTTTTAACATGAAACATTTAAAATTAAAAGTACTTCTCCTTTTTCTTCTCTTCAAAAGCAAGGAGAAGTGAGACACGGCTCCACTCAGGAGAGGCCAGTTTGTGTTATTAGGTGCCCTTCAGGAAGGAACACAGAACAGCTCAGTCCAAGTCAGCACATAGAGAAACAGACCAAGGTCTGTGGTCAGAAACAGAGAGAAATCCAGCAAGGGCCATTTCCCCCAAGCAAGGGAAACAACTGCAATGCAACCTTCCTTCTTGACAGGTCCAAGGGGGTTGTGGGGCTGTCCAAAAGGTTCTACGTAGACTTAATAACTACTTTTCTAGGAGGAATAAAATATCTATAAGGGGATTTTTATAGTCGCTTCTTATTCATAGTATAGTTGTTACAGTAAAAACAAATTTTTTTTGAATTGAGGAATACCGTAAGGAACTTGTTAAATGTTAATGAGGTATAACACATTTCACAGTTGGCATTAAACATTTACAAACCACTTTATACCACAGAAGGCCCTATTAGTAACTCTAGGTTCATGCACAAATACAGTATTTCTCATTAAAGTCAGGAGAGGAAGACATTTTTGTCTGAATAAATAGCAAAGTTCATGGCCAAATTCATAATTTGAATTTCACAAATGTATTACTTAGTTAAAACTCTACACGAAACACTCTAAAAGAATATTGGCATTTTTGGCTCCTGTTTTAATAAGGTAATAGAATGAACAATGTATACTTTTGTCTCACCTAAATTATTTCAGGTTGTTGACCTCAAAAACAGATTTAAAGCAAGTGTCTAAAAAGCTCTTTAGACGGGAGTAAGTTTGATAGCAGAGATGTTATTTTCTAGCAGGGAATTATAATTTCCCTGGACCATCAATGGCATTTAAAAAAGCCTCCCATTTGGTTGAGAGTGACACAGTGAGTCTCACTTATATGAGTAAATATTCAGTTTCTTATGTTCAAGAATGTTCAAAATGTACCTTCAAAACACATTTTGAAGAAGGCAAAATTGGATATATTTAGCTCATGAATTTAAATTTGTGTAAAGGAAAGCATGTTTAATTTAAATGACTCACCCAATTTCATGCAGAAAATATATCCCTGTAGACCCCAAGATTCTTGAAATTAAAACAAGTACTTTTCTAAATAACTTGTTTTTCTCCCTTTGAAAAAAAAATGGAAAAATTGAAACCAAGATGGTTAATACAAGGACATGCGTTTCTCAGGCTTTGGGCTTCTTGGAGATGTAAATTTCTGAAAAAGAGTCAGCCATACGGCAAGATGTCTAAAGGCCACAGCTTGGGACAGTGTAGACTTTACGTACATTAGAGCACATGAAGAGAAAACGCACAACACCAATAGCAACGGATGCAAGCGGCGTGAAGACAACAGGCTTCCCAACCTCCAACCAAATCTATATTTTTGAAATGCTTTACTATATTTAAAAATAAGTTCATTTTTACATTTTTACATAATCCAGGGAATATCTTTAGAAAGATGGTAGTAAAGAATTCTTGAAGCTTCTTTATATCTAAATTGTTTCTCTTCTCTCCCACTTATGGGACCTTTGACCCCAGGATTCCATTCCTCATCTGCCTTCCTATAGTTATTTTGTTTCCGCACTTGCCTCCAATAGCATAAGGAAACATCTATAAAGATATGTGGAAAAAATCCAAATATGGTTCACTGGGAATATACTCAATGCTAAAAAGGGTCTGAGTCAGTCGGTTACAGCCAAATAATTGAGATTGTATTCAATTATTCTATTCTGTCCAAATAAACCAAGTTGATTCCTTCTTAATATATAGGAAATAAGAAAAAATAATTTCTTTTTCTAGTCCTTCTATGAACACATGTTGAATTTGTAGTTACATCATTTGCACATGAATAGAATTATAGAATATAGATCCTAACAGTGTAAGACATCTCTCTTATTCATCGTATTCGAGGGTTGAGTAATTGGTTTTATTAAGTAGACTCATTTAAATAAGCTCAGTCCAAATCTCTCTGTCCCACTAGTCACCTTATGTTCTGTCCTAAGACTTCTTTGCTCTACCAATTCTCCCAGGATCAACTTATCATTCTCAAAACGTGATAAACACGGCCTGGAGGGTTCTTCTCAGTTACACGCTAGGAACTCCAGTTCCCCAAAAGATATAGAACTATCTACATTTGTATAATATCTAAACCAAGCTCAATTTCTTTCTTCAAAATATGCAGCTCAGCATTTTCTGCCGTTCTCAGACGAGGATGCCGTCCTCTTCCCATTAATCTTGCAAGACGATGAGAATAGTCAATAATCCTTTTTCCCTCTTTGCTATAACTTGTAGGTAACTCAATTTCTCCATCTCTGTGGCAATAATCATAAGGCTTAACATGGAAAATTTTATAAAGAAATGGATATGATTTGGTGAGTTGGGAGCAGCAGGAGTGAGCTGGGAGATGCTGCGTGACACAGCAGCACTGGGCTCAGGGACAATGTGGGTGGGCGGGGACTCTGGCAAACTGGAAATCACATCCATACTTAATAATTTCCATGAGGAAAAGAGAGAGTTCAGTTTTGTCTTGCTCACAATCCCATGCCACTGCCTTGTATTTTTTATTTTGGAAAATGTTTTAGGAAGAAATGAGAGCTCAGATAATCCAAAGTGGCGTTTCATCAAGACATAAATGACCACGGAAAATAAACCTATTAATTTAAGATATGTTGGATGCATTCCTTCATATGTGAGAGCAAAATTCTATTTAAGAAAAAATGAGTTCTTGATTACTAAAGCTTCCCAGTGGTCACTTCCATCCCGTGGCCTGCGTGCCGGGGGCTGCAGAGGGCACAGCTGTGTGCTGGCCATCCCTCAAGTCTGTCTTAGAGAGAGAACAGCACTGCAGGTAAAGACTCAACCAAACACAAGCATTCACAAAGTTACGTAGCGTCAGCAAACCAAGTCTTTTAATAAACAACTCGAAAACTTCTGCCACCACCCTACTCCTCATCATTTCTCACCTTTCTGACTTTACCTCTGGTGTTTCTACAGCTTACATTTCTTCCATATTCCAACTTTCTTCCTCAAGCTTCAAGGCATTGTCCAATTTTCTCCTCATCCACGATGTCCACGACACCTGTTCTCCACTGATGTCTTCACTGCTGGCTTGCTATAATTCTTACTGTGCTGCAAATATATGTATGTAAACAAGAATTTTATGCTAATAATACCTCAGAAACAACACATTATTGATTTATTAGTGACAATAATAATAACAATTACTACATATGAAATTTGTAAAACCACAATGTTTTATGTAAAATAATTAGGTGTATTTCATATTCAACTTATTCCTTAGGGGAGAATTGGAAACTTTCTTTTTTTTAATTCTCTTTTTAAAATGTAATGTGACAGTACAAATGATTAGGTTACATTGTTTGCGTTGGGCAGGTAAAGTTGAAGTTAGAGCTGAGTTCTCAACCAGGGGATGTGCTGTATATCTTTACAACGTGCCCGCTGGGTGAGTTTACTAATCTCCCCCCCTCTTCCCCTCCCACCTTTCCTCCCTTCCCTACTTGAATTTAATTGTTTTTCTTTTGTGTGAGCGTGTACTTGTTTATCTCCTGTTTTCATATTAGTATTCTCTTTTTCTATTTCTGTGTTTCCACAGTACCTGACCTTGGAGAAAAGAGAACGTTTTATCCCAGATGCTCAGTGTTTGAGAGAGATCAAACACTCCATGTCTATGAAGTGAGGTGATCAGGATTAGAGAGATTCAATGATCAGAACAAGACCCCATAGATATTATGCCATAAAACTTGGATTCTGCCTGTATTTGTCCAGCTGTTTTCTACTCAATGAACTATTGTATTGAACTTATAACTACTATGTTCAAATGGTTATGTAATAAAAGTTATGAAATACATACTATGTTTGCATGTATGAAATATATACCATGTTTGTAAACATTAATACTGTTGAGTGTCTTCTGTATTTGTCTTTTTCATTTATATTGGAATAATTAGTGGTGTGCTAAGAGTCTATGAATTTTAACAGAAAAAGAAAAAATGGAATTCTCATTAAAGATTATATTTCTGAAATTCCAGGATCCACTTACTTCTCTCTCATTTTATGAATGATAAAGATTAATCTTTTGAGGAGAACAAATTTAGTAAAAGATATTCTTAAACATAATGCTATCTTTGTGAAGTGCACTAAAAAGGACCTCAAGGAAAGGAAATTAGACTCAAAATGTAACAATAATAATTCACAGAACATCTAAGAAATTTGAGTGTCTTATAAATTATGCTCCATTGTCTTATCATAATGAATATGTAAATGTTTGGTTAATCATGCCACAGATTGCTACTTCTGTTGTTAATTATTTGTTCAGCCTAACATGTCAATTTGAAGGGATAGTTTTCATAAGCACATCTAAATTATTATTAGGTTTATTTACTACCAAAATCCAATCACAACTGAATCAAAATAAAAATAGTAATTAGAATGCTACATTTCATTGAGATTATTTTTTCCACTATTTACTTGGTTCTCGTGTTTCCTTTAACTTCTGTCAATTTTGTTACTGGTGCCTAATGTTAATTTTATCAAATTAAAAACTCAATAGTCATTTCTTTCATTGGGTTTGTATAAAAAACATTTAAAAACTGAAGCCCAGTTAGCGGTTCAGGTCTTTTATCCTGGCACTTTGAGAGGCTGAGGTGGGAGGATTGCTTAGGCCAGGAGTTCAAGACGAGCCTCGCATTGCAGTGAAACGCCATCTCAACAAAAAATAGCCAGGCGGGTGGCACATTCCTGTAGTCCCAGATGCTTGGGAGCCTGAGGCATGAAGATAGCTTCAGAGTGAGACTCTAAAAAAAGTGATATGTAATACTTCTCTAATTTCAAGTAAGTTAATGGATTAATGTATGAATGAATCTTTTCTATACAGTCTCTAAGTTTTAGTACTTTTGTATTTCCAATGTCAAGGCAGTAGGCTAACAAGATAAATAACATGTATCATAGTGCTTTAACAATGAATACATTTATTTCCTAATGTGAACTCTAATACAGCCTGTAAATGAAATCCATATCCTTCTACTTGGATGGATAATATAAAAGATTGTGGACAGTAAAAGTTTTCATTAATAGAATACTTTTATATGTAAGGAATAACTTTATAGTTTCTTTCTTAAAATCTCTTTTGATCTTTGCAATTTTTTCAAAATGTTAATTAATGCATATTTTTGGGTAGAAAGCTATCTGGTATAAAAATGATATCCGAGTAATCACAAGTAATTAATTTACACATAACTTGAGTTTAGAAGGAGATTCTAAACCACTGGTTCTACTGAAGTAGCAACAAAAATAATTTTATAGTTGGAGGTCACCACGACATGGGGAATTGTATTAAAGAGTCACGGCATTAGGAAGGTTGAGAACCACAGTTTTTATACCTTAGCTAAAGCCCTTTGATTTGTCATTTACTCACTTGTCCTTCTAATAGGAATTTATTGAATGATTAATTGATTATTAGAAACTATATGAAGTGTTCGTCCTTTCTGGGATAAACATCTGGGAAATAGGGATGGGGTTAACATGTAAATTATTGTGAGGATTTATTATGTAATGCATATGTATAAAACATTTAGGAAATGGTAAGCACTTCATGAATGTAATATATTTGTAATTTTAGCACTAATTTACTATAAATAATGAAGGAGTTCTGCAATATGAAATAAAATTATTAATTCAATTGTTTTCATTACATGATAATTTACATACGTTTTCTTCTTACTCTGGACTTTGATTTGGGATAAGGTTACTCTTATTTATCAAAAAAACTGAAAGTAATAAAAGGGGTATAAATTTTTCAGATACAAAATGTTACCCAAATCCCATCTTTTTTATCTGTATTCTAGGCAAGCTACTGAGCCTGAATTTAAGTAATTTTCTTCACTGTGTGTTGAGATAATACCTAACTGGCAAATTTGATCTATAAATTATAATTACAATGAGCTAGCCCTACACTTGAGATATATGTGAGATTGTCACATGTTATAAGGATAAAGTGTAAAGATGCATAAAAATAACAAATTAATTTCTAAATAAATGGGAATAATTAAGTTTAAAAATGGCTCTGACAATAATGGATGGATCTTATACAGGAGCAACCACGTTGTTTTGAAAAAGAATAAATATATTTTTGGTTGGCAGATACTTAAGATAACTGAGTACGATGGCTCACACACACAAGAAGAAAACTTCTCCTGGATGTAATTATCAACATGAATGTGAACTGTTCACAAGTACACAGGGTCTCCCAAGATAAAACAGAGACGCCAGTCACACTGTTAATGGTAGCTCACTCGTGTGTGAAAAAGAAAACAATTTTCAAACATTTCTGAAGGTCTCAGGAGATTAACTATTCAATTCTCCTTCTGCTTGTTAAAAACACAAACTGTCATGTTCTCCTGTTCATCTCATAAGAAAACAAGATTATTGAAAATAGTCTCAGGTTTTTTGTTCACATGTTTGGGGAAATAATCTCTATTCCACCTGACACAGGTTTAGTGATGGACTAAATTGGCTCACTCTCTTTTCTACTAAACATATAAACATACTTGATAACATATGAATTGGCAACAAGAAAAGAATAATTTTTCAGTGTATTTGTCAATGTGTATTTCAAATTAAACATGTATTTATTTGCTGCAGAACGTTTTGGAAGCACAAGTAGAAATTAGGAGAAATGGGATTAATATTTAAGTGAGAACCGGAGATGAGACCTCAGGTTTGTGTGAAGCAGGGCGTTGGAATAGATGAATGATATAAAGCTTAAGATCACTAAGAAACATATTTCCCATGAAGCCAGAATAGAAAAAAGTGCTAACTATCATGAGAAAGGAGCAAGGGAGATTGCAAGCAAGAACTGTGATTAGTAATAGAGTTAGTGGCAAGAAATCAAAAATGTTAGAATGCCATTAGCACACAAAAGGTCAGGATATCAAGGATCTGCATGGTAAAATCACATGTTTCAAAAAAAGTATCAAAATGTGTGTAGAACTAGGTAAAATCCTTACTACTTTAGAAGTAGCAAACTCAATATGGAGTATTTCCCACACTAAAATTTCGTTAAAAGCAAGTTTTACTAATAATGATGTGAGAGAGAGTATGTGAGGTTGTCATGGAAAATAGTCTGCTTGCGTACAGCAGAAAAATGAGAATTCTAGAATCAGAATGGATTGCACATTTTCCAGAGTTAAGTGAAGACTCACATTCTCAAATGAAAAGAATACACAAGGTTAGGAATGGTAGAAATGAAAAGAAGACCATATCTAAAGACCATATCAGACACACTAATACCTCACCATCAACAAGAAAAATCCCAAAGGTTAACAGGATAAGAAGGAAAACTGCAGACTCCATTCCCAATCACCCGGGGATGAGCTCCCCACCTCCCTCTGCTGAGGACTGTACTCCATACCCGAGACTGTTCTTTGAAGACCACTTGCCCTGGGCCACTTGCTCCCGGGCTTATGGTTGGTTTCAGTCCATGGGAGAAGCCGGCAGAGGAAAATGGTAGATATCCCTTTCACCTGCACCCTTCCTACTCAGTGGGGTGTGCCCCTGGCTGCCTCCCTCAGTGAGGAAACTTCTCAACCGCTCCAACTTTTCACAACTTTTCTGGACACACTGTCCTGTCAGTTCTTAGGATACGGCATAAAGGAATGACAATTACCCTTGTGTGTGTGTGTGTGTGTGTGTGTGAGAGAGAGAGAGAGAGAGAGAGAGACTGGAAACCTTCAAATTTCTTGTCTGTTTCCTTAATCCCAATCACCCATATCAACATATGTACATAAGTCCTTTCATCAAACCCCTTCAGAAACTCGGTTAAATGTGCTCTTCTTTCCAAGACCAAGACCAATTCCATCAGATTACCTACAAAGAAGAGAAAATTAGGCAGCCATCATATTTCTATTAAAAACAGGGGTGATTTGGGGGGAAGACGGGAGGAGACTGGTGTGCTCCTACTTAATGGACACAATATAAGTGTATTGGCACACCTTTTGGGAGTGAGGCACAACTATAAGAGGGACTCTATCCTGTACAAATATTGTAACTTGGTTGTTTGTACTGTCACATTAACCTGAAATTAAAAAAAATCACATAAAAATAATAGTAATTTCCCAAATCAAAGGACTCTAGGAAAGGTCCCTCAGTTTAGAATACTATGTCTAACCAAAATACTTCTCATGAGTAAGCAAAAATAAAATTTAAAAAAAAGCCCACAAAGTGTTTCCAAGAGATGCTTAATAATAATGATAAAAAACTAATAAATGCTGTGCTTCTGTACAAAAGAAAGTGGTCAAATCCAAGATGCTGTATGAACTGATTGGCAATTCAGTGTAATGATTTTTAATGTTTCATCTGAATTGAGGGTACAGAGAATTAGGATGCACTGATTGTGTTTGTTAAGTAAAGTTCCTCTTAAAATGGTGTCCTGCCCCCAAGAGGTGAGGTGCCTCTCAAGTGGGAGCACCTCATGCCCTCTCTTCCCCCTCCCCACTTCCCAGCCCCCACCCCAAACTGACCCTAGTTTTTCTCTTATGTGAGCATCCACTTGTTTCATATCAGAAGTAGGTACATTGGATTCTTGCTTCTCCATTCTTGTGATATTTTAATAAGAAGAATGTGTTCCAACTCAATCTGGGTTAGTATAAAAGATGTAAAGTCTCCATCTTTTTAATGGCTGAATAGTAGTCCATGCTACACATATACCACAGTTTGTTAATCCATTCCTGGGTTGGTGGGCATTTTGATTGTTTCCCCATTTTGGTGATTTTAAATTGAGCTGTGATAAAAGTATAGTGCAATTATTCTTATGATAAAATGTATTTTTTTCTTCTGGGTAGATGCCCAGTAAAGAAATTGCAGGATCAAATGGGAGGTCTATCCTAATTCTTTTTTTTTTTTTTTAATAATTTTATTGAATCATAATTCTGTACATTGGTGCAATCATAGGGCGTGATTCATATACATTCAGAAATGTTTTGATCGTACTGTTACAGATAGCCTTCATGGCATTTTCTTGATCACTATATAAAGACATTGATACTCTACATTTTGGGTTGCAGCCGTCATTGTTGGTTGGCGGGCCCAGGCTGGATTTGAACCCGCCAGCTCAGGTTTACGTGGCTGGCGCCTTAGCCCGCTGAGCCACAGGCGCCGAGCCGAGCTTAAAGACTCTTGAAGAGACTAGGCTGAGTATAGAATCTGATTTTTATTCTCTCTATTTTGTTGTAAGAAGGCATTTGTTTTCAAACTACCTCAAGGTCATCTTAACTCTCTTAATTCCTTTGCTTAGATTATCCAAAGTATCTTTAAAGAGTAATGTACATGCAAAAAGATTGAGAATCTATGCATAGCATTAAAGTACCAGAATTCAGGCACAGGCATCACGTGGTTCTTTTGCAACTTAATGATTTACATCATAAAAATGAAACATTTAAAGAAGAATCCAGGACAAGATGACTTCACTGCTGAATCCTATTAACCATATAAAGAAGAACTAAAAATGCTCACAAACTCTTCCACAAAATTGAAGAGAAGAGCATACATTCAAATCCTTTTTCCCAGGCTGGCATTACATGGATATTAAAGCCAAACAAGGACCTATAAAAAAAGAAAATTGCAATCTAATATCTTGGAAGAACACAGATACTAAAATATTGAACAAATTAGTAGCAAACTTAATTTACCAGTACATTAAAAGAATCATTCATTATTATCATATGTAATTTATCCCTGGGATGCAAATATATTTCAACATCCATGAAATAATACATGTGATACACCACATTAACAGAATGAAGCACTAAAACCATATGATCTTTCAATATGGCCATATTGAATCACGACCAATGATTCATGAAAAAGCATTTGACAAAAATCAATATCCTTTCAGGCTGACAGCTCTCAAAAAATTAGGTCTAAAAGGAATGTATCTCAACACAATAAAGACCATATTTTCTGAACCCACAGCTAACCCACAGTGTTAAATGGTGAAAAGTGGAAGCTCTTCCTCTAAGATCAGGAACAAAACATGAATGCCCACTCTGTTCAACACAGTACTAGAAGTTACAGCCAGAGTAATTAGGCAAGAAAAAGAAATAAAATCATTCAAATAGGAAAGAAAGACATTAACAGTCTTTGTAGATGATGTGATTTTATATAAAGAAAACTCTAAAGACTCCACCAAAAAACTGTTAGAAATAATACACGAATTCAGTAAATTTACAACATACCAAAATCAAAACACAAAAACAGCACTTCTTTACACTAACAACAAACTATTTGAAAAAGAAATCAAGAAAAACCTCATTTGCAAGAGCTACAGAATAATGAAACACTCAGGAATAAATTAAATGAAAGAGGTATAAGAGCAGTATACTGAAAAGTACAAAACACTAATGAAGCAAATTTAAAAAGTTAACAAAGAAATGGAAAGATGGTCTATGTTCATGAATTGGAAGAATTAATATTATTAAAATGTCCATATGACCCAAAGTGATCAAAACATTCAATATACTAGTCCTCAAAATCCCAATGACATTTTTCACAGAAAATAGAAAAAAAATCTTAAAATTTGTATGTAACCACAAAAGATCCCAAATAGCAAAGGAAATCTTAAGCAAAAAGTATAAAACTAGAGGCATCATACTACTTGACTTCAAAATCTACTACAAAGTTACAATAACCAAAATAGCATGGTACTAGTGTAAAAACAGACACATAGACCAATGGAACACAATAGAGAACTTCCAAATAAATATATACATTTATAGTCAATTGGTTCTTGCTAAAGATGCCAGAGACACAAAATGGGGAAAGGACTATTTTTTAAATAGTAGGAAAAAAATGGATATATACATGCAGAAAGATGATCCTTATACTGCGTACAAAAATCAACTCAAAATGGATCAAAAACTTAAATGTATGGCCTGAAACTATAAAACTACTAAAAGAAAATATAAGGGGGGGGTGGGCGCTGTGGGCTGGGCAAGCTAAACAACAATGACAACTGCAACAACAACAACAAAATAGCCAGGTGTTGTGGGCTTGGGAGGCTGAGGCAAGAGAATCGCTTAAGCTCAATAGTTTGAGGTTGCTGTGAGCTATAATACCACAGCACTCTACCAGGTGTGACAAAGTGAGACTCTGTCTCCAAAAAAAAAGAAGAAGAAGGAAAGAAAACAAGGGGGAAAGCTCCATGATATTGATATTGGTCTGGGCAACAATTTTTTAGGTATGACTCAAAGGCATAGGTGACAAAAGTAAAAATAGACAAATGTAATTATATCAAACTGAAAACTTCTGCACAGAAAAGGAAACAATTAACAAAGTGAAAAACAACCTAAGAATGGGGAAAAAAGTTTTTCAAGCCATACATCTAAGAGAGTGGTTCTCGCCCTTCCTAATGCCACGGCCCTTTAATACAGTTCCTGTGGGTCATGACCCGCAGGTTGAGAACTGCTGATCTAAGAGGTTAATATCCAAAGTACATAAGAAACTCAATTCAATAACCTGATTAAAAACTGGGCAAAGAACTTGAACAAATATTTCTCAAAAGAAGACATACAAAGTATTGATATCTATATGAAAAAAATGCTCAACCTTGTTAGTTAACAGGGAAATGCAAATTAAAACCACAATGAGATATCACTTCAGACCTGTTTGAAAGGCTATTATACAAAAGAGAAACAATAGCAATCATTGATGAGGGTGTAGAAAAAAGGGAACTCTTGCACATTATTGGTGGTAATGTAAATTATTACAGCCATAATAGAAAATAGTATGAAGGGTCCACAAGAAATTAAAAATGGAACTCCCATATGTTCCGGCAATTCCACAGCTGGGTATATATCAAAAGGAAATGAAATTAGTATGTCAAAGAGATATCTACTCTCCCATGTTTATTACTACATTATTCATAATAGCCAAGATTTGGTATCAACCTAGATTTCCATCAATGAATGAGTGGATAAGGAAAATATGATAACACACATACCCTCATGTTGGCACGCACACACACTTACACCCTGTGGAACACTATTCAGTCTTGTAAGAAGGAAATCCTGTCATTTGTGACAATATGGATGAAGTTGGAGAACATTATGTTAAGTGAAATAAGCCAGGCACAGAAAGATGAATATCACATGATCTCACTTGTGTGTGAAATCTAAAATAGTTGAACTCGCAAAAGCACAGAGAAGAATGGGGATTACTGGGGCCTCAGCATGGGAGAAGAGAGAAAGTTGGTAAATTTCAGATAGACAAGAGGAATAACTTCAAGAGATCTATTGTACAATATATATTTGAAAATCACTATAAAAAATGAGGAACACATACGATAATGTATATATTACTAGATTGATTTAGTCATTCCACAATGTAAACATATTTTGTTGTATACCATAAATATAATACAATTTTTTAATTTTCCAAATAAAAAATAAAAAAAAATGCAAATGTGCCTATGGCTTTAGAACAATATGAATAGGGCTTCTAAGATAAAAAAAAAATGAATATTTTTGTCTGTGTTTGACCCAGATGGTTAGGTAGACTGAAAAAGGCCATGGATATTACTTACTTGAGAATAAGAGAACTACAAGAGGGAGATTGATTTGGCTGACCCATTGCTGTCCTTTGCTTTTGTCCAATAGAGATTTCTAATTATTTATTTTTCTTCCTGGAAAAAAAGTCTCCAGCAATGTTAGAGATGAGGTGATGATACATAATTGCTGGAGAAAACAACCTGCTGATGTTTGGAATATGCACAAAATTGGCCAGCTTCTCACAAATATCAAATTCACACTCACCCACTGAATAATTTCAGATCAGATGTCTTCTTTCTACATCTCTTTAGCTTTTCCACTACCCACAAAAGACGGCTGTCATCATGAGCTTTATCAAAACCTGAAAAAAGTCACTAACAATTGGCACTGTTGCCATCTACAGTAACTGTTAGGTTACTCGAAACCGAAAAGAATTCCTTAAAACTTAACTGCATTTTGAGACATAAGGTAACAACAGAGTTTTGGAATTGCAAAATACTAACAAACAGAATTTATTAAAAACTGAAGGTTAATTAAAACAACCCAAGTCATGAGATATTTCTAAGTTTTATAGGGATGTTTTGAATAGTTTAGAAGGAGAGACTGATGCTAAGTCAAAGTCCCCGCTGGTCGATGAACGTCCAAGGCAACCACAAAAATGCTGAAAAGAGTCCACGGCCTTGAATTCAGAGTCCGCATGACTGCGCCTATTGTTTGGGAATGTGGCTGAAACTGGAGCTCAAATCTTGAACAATGAAACCTGCCTGATGAAGAGGGTACCAGGGTACCATGAGTAGCTTCTGGAATGGTAGTGACCCAAACAAATTTTGGAGGATTGGGAAGGCTCCAGGATAGAAAGTTCAAGGATTGATGTTAGGTAGGTAATGTCAGTGCTTGATGTTGTCAGCCTAGTGTGGGTGGGGCAGGATGTAAAGTCTTCCACTCAAGCGAAATGAGGAATTTACTCTGATCCTGCCATTAAGTAGCTGCACATCATCTTGGCTCACTCTGAATCTCTCAGTTTCCTTATGGTAAAATGTGGGGAGAGTGATTATCACTGCCTCTCCCAGAATTAATGAGGTCATATTCACAAACAGCGTTGTCCTCCTAGGAAGGAATGCTCTGTGGCAAGACGTTATAGAGCAATAACATTCAGCATGTTTAAAACATGTGCCTGCTGTTACCAAATGGGCGCTACGGCTGAACAGTCTTGTATCCCAAATATGAACCAGTGCATATGGAACTACTTAAGGGTAACAGATGATAGGCTGAATAAACGAGATAATGGATTACTATACAGAAGGTAGTTCATGCTTAAAAAATGCTTTATGTCTGTCATTTCATCCTCAATGTACGGAAGACATACTTGAGCAATCCTATTTAGATAATCACTGGCCATTGTTGGCGGAAATTGGAAATGGAGGAAAAGATTGGGTTGCTGAATCTGTTTCCTGGGAGAGAGCACAGAAGAAGCAATTTCAGCAACAATGCTTGCACGCTCCTGCTGTGTGTTAACCCAGCTTCATCAACTGAGGCCTCTGTAACTGTGGCTGTCTGTGATAATGCTAGACTGAGCATAGGATTGGCCACCCCTGGACTCACTCTTCATAGTCGCCTAGAGTCTTTTGTACCAGGACCGTGTCGAAGGCCTCCAGGATCTGCAAGTAAAGAGCAAGGCTCTGGATTCAGAGTGGCACCTCTGGATGTTCACCTTGCTTCTGGAATTTATTTCGATGCATTTCTATTTACTAGATAAACAATAGGAAATAGCATGTCAACCGTCTCCTAAAGAGCTTCTTTTCCTGTGCTTGGGTGTTCTGGGATCTATTTTATGATCTACTTGCTGAAATCAGATAACTTCACTCCCTTAACTAAAATCCCATTAGTCCCGCTACAATTAGGAAAAAGAGCTCATTTTTTTTTTTTTTTCTTGTAACCACAGCCTGATTTTAACCTCCTCTTGAAGCAGGGTTTCTCCTTGTTCACACGCTGTAGATGTGCTTGTGAGCTCCCCCCGTGAAGCCTCAGTTCTTGTTGCTGTTTCTGGCTGAAGTGCTCAGCCCCAGATGTCCATACGTTAGCTCATATATAGCTCAAATGTCACTTACTCAAAGGGCCTTTCCTGATCATCTGATCTAAGGTTTTCCTCCTCCCATTCTTCACCATATCACCTCATGGTATTGTTTTTCCAAACACTTACACTGCAGTTATCTTCTATGTTTTTTTGTTGACTATTTATTCCTCCTGACAGAAGTAGAGAACTTGACTATCTTCATCATTCTTGTAGCCCTGTGCCTGGAGGAATACCTGAAACAAAGAAGATTCTCATTAAATATGATTTCAGTAGATGAATTAATGGACCTCCAAATTCTACATAGTGAGAGGTTTGCTCTTTTTTATTTCAGGATTTTATGGGGATACAAATGTTTTGGATATGTGAATTGCTTTTGTACAGTTTTAGTGAAAGTTATACATGTGCCCTTTACCTGGATAGAGTGCATTATACATATTATGTGTGAATTTATTCTTCCCATTCTGCTCTCTCCTCTGTGCTTTCTTTCCATTGAGTTTTACTACCAAATGTGCACATGACTTTTTGATCGATGAGTTCCAATTCAGTAATGAGTGCATGTGATGGTTGTTTTTCCATTCTAGTGAAACTTCACTTAGAACAGTGGTTCTCAAACTTCCTAATGCCACATCCCTTTAATATAATTCTTATGGGTCGTGACCCACAGGTTGAGAACTGCTGATTTAGAAGAAGAGTCGCCAGTTCCATCCAGGTTATTACAAAAGGTACTAGTTCACTTTTTTTTTTTATGGCTGAGAAGTCCTGGTATACACATAACACATTTTGTTAATTCACTCGTGTACTAATGGGTGGGCAGTTGGGTTGGTTTCACATCTTTGCAATTGGGAATTGTGCTACATTCAATCTGATAAAAGTATGTATATCTTTCTGATAAAATATTTTTTTTCCTTTGGGTCAACTCCCAGCAATGGAATTGCTAGATCAAATAATTAAGCCTTCTTTCAGTTCTTTGAGGTATGTTCATACTATTTTCCATAGTATGAACTATGAGGTTGTACTAGCTTACAGTCCCACCAATGGTGTATAAGTGTTCCTTTCTCTCTGCATCCATGCTAGCATCTGTTGTTTTGGGATTTTTTTGAGAAAAACACTTTTTATCCACTCTACCTCTTTGGAGTTAGATGATACATCATTGTGGTTTCAATTTGCATTTCCCCGAGGATTAGAGCTGCTGAACATATTTCATATGATTATTGGCCATTATTGTATCTTCTTATGAAAAGCTTCTGTTCATGTCTTTTGCCTATTTTTTTATGGGATTGTTTGAGTTTTTCTTGCTGATTTGCTTGAGTTCTTTATAGATTCTGGTTAGTTCCAAAGAAGTCTTTTGTCTAACATGTAGTTATGATAGTTTGGGATCATTCTATTCATTAAAGCTTAGCTTTAAAAGCAAGAGAGAACTTGCAGAGTATGAGATCTAAAGATATAGCTGTTTTCTGGAGTGATTAAAGGCAAACAAGCTTCTTCTTATGAACTTACTTATATTCTAGATGTATAAAGAGTGGCACAAGAAAACAGAGATCAAACCTCAATTCTTACTCTTCTTAACAGAACATTTGAAAGAAATTCAACCTTTCTAACTTTGTATTTTCATGTATTGCCTGCCTGATCTATATCTAGAGAGTATTATGAGGCTCTAATGAGATAATAAAGCTGGAAAGTCTCTGAACTCTTTTCAGTACTATTTGGATATAAGATATCCCTGTTTACACATGAGCACCTTGAGTGATATATCTGTTGATATCTGTGATCATTGTTTTTTCCTTTCTGTACCTGTAGTTCCCAGTACAATAGGAATTTAATATATTATCAAATGAAAGAATGAATGGATACTATTATTATTCCTACTTTTCTCTTGGCTAACTCCTTATGGTAATTATTGGCATATTTATTTTCAGTTTCCTTTGTAAGCTATTGCTCATTAAACAGAATATTTTCATAGAAATGCATTTCATTTAAGTTAAATTCAGTGTGACTCTTACTGTGGTCTGGACATGGGTTTCTAGCATCACAAGGAGTCACCATAAAGGAGACAGGGCATCTTGTTCAATAAATAGCATGAAGGGCAAGAATCACATTGGCTATGGCCCATATTCTTCTGGGCTGTGGACTCAGGAATATTTAAGACTTTTCACTACCAATCTCAATGGTAGCCACTCTAATCTATGTGCTGTGACCATTAATGAAACTCTGAAGTCAAGACCTTAGTGAATCATGTCCTAGTCTGTTGGGCAATATCTTTATTTTGGGATATGGGGTTATTTGCAGATTGTCCTTTTTTGGACAATAAAAGAGCAGCACTGTTTATTTCCATTTTGCAATAAAAAGCTACTGGCTATTTAGTCAGAAAGCACATATTTTCACTCTGAATTGCTTTCTGGACATTACTCCAACAGTGTTTGATTTGAAGCTGTGAAACACATTATCCTCTTCTCTCCTCCCACCCCCACTCCCCCCAATTTCCTTTTAGGTGGATCAAAACCAGTGCTTCAAAAGTAAAGCCAGTTTTCTTTGATTGCTTCTTTAGCTTCTGAAAGCATCAGAGAGGCTAAAATAAATGCCTGTTCGGTCCCAAAATTTCACCCTCCAGGAAAGTCTGCCAGCCAACCAGGTGTTCCAGAATATTTTGCTTTAGGGCCAGCCTTCCCAGGGACTGGCATTGAAATATGTCTGGGCTTTGGTATTTTCTGCGTAGCTTCACTGGGATACATAAGACATGTTGTACAATCTGCACAGTGATGAAGTTATGTGCGTCTTAGACATAGTCTCCAATCATAGAATATTTCTTTTACAGACCTTTGGATCTCTTAGGTTGTTTTTAAAGTTAATTTTATATTTTTCAACCTAAATGCACTCTTTACTCTCCATTTATTTTACTAAATTTATCTAGCTTATTTGCTTCTTCATCCATTGAAAATCTTAGCCCCCCCCAACATGTGTGAGTATGTCCTTCACCCAATAACATACTCACCCATCCACATACATGCACGCCCCACACATACACACAAAAGGACGTTTTAAAACCTTGAATTTAAGAGTTTGATTTCATTTCCAGCTGTAATTTACTATCAGTAGCCTAAATGTCCTTTATTTTAGTCATTTCCACCCCTGCCTGGTTAAACTCAAGGCCCTCAATTCCCGATTGACTCATAGTCTAGGTATGTAGTGGGAGATTTGAATCTTTCCTTTTTATTTTGGTGACATTGCTTAGTTATGCCCTGCCATTCTTGACATAGCTGATAATGGCAACCTTCAAAAGACTTTTTTTTTCTTACTTTTTAACCATAGCAAGTGATAGCAGCTCAATCAAGCAAAGAATGAAAGAAAAATAATAATTCCCCCAAAGGATCAGTATGAACAAAACAGTAATGAATTGCAAATTTGTAGGAATAACTTGGGCATTAATATATCAGATTCTTCAAAAGTGAGTGAATGTTTTCTTCTCATTTTTTCTTAGTGTCCTTTACATACATAATAAAGGATGCTTTGCATGTGACTAAAATACACTATTTATTGAGAGCTGACTCAAGCCTTTGAAAATATTTTGAGTGGCAAGCAAAAGCTAAACACAATTCTATTTTATGAGTTTTTAAAAATGTCTGAAGCCTGTAGAAGACCCCATCAGACCTGCTTTATCCCTCCTGAAGCATAACATACATTGACAAATTGAAGACTAATAGAAGTTCTGTGGTAGGAAAAAAATCCTGTTTAACTTGGTATTTGTTACATTTATTAGACCATGGGATTCTCTTCTTATAGAACAAGAATTCGTGTACCATAGTAAATGTCCACAGGATGCAGATGAAGGAAGCAGAGAGTGGGCATAGATGGAGCAACATCTCTGCAGGGAGATACCAAGAGGGGACAGAGTTGGGAGGAGCAGTCGACTTCTATGACTTCCAGCTGGAATCGCAGGATAAAAACTTCAGAGGTATTGGGGCTGAGCGTCTGCCCACAGATAGGGCAAGACTGAGGCGGAGGACAGGGTGATAGGGGCTGGGATGACCACATGACCCTGCACAGACAGGTGTGAAGGTTTACCCTTCAGTTAAGCTAGGCTTTTCCAACTTAGTTGGATATTTGAATTATGCAGTTGTTTTGTTCTGCCGTAATGACAATGCACTGAATTTCTATTTTCCCGTTTATTGTATATATGGCATTAACTCATTAATTCAGTAGTTACTCTGTATATCCCTGGTGAGTATTCATAATCATATTGTTTTAAATAGGCTTGAATTACTTGTCATTGTCTTCAATTCAAGCTATATCAATTAGATTTCCTACAAATTACCTACAACAGCCCCCCACCCCCAACACACACACACACACACACACGCACACACACACACACACACACGTCTGTTTCTCATTCTATGGTGACACATAATGAAAGGTTATTGCGATCCTGGTCTACATGAGACAGCTGCCCTGCAGATGTTCCAGAACAGTATTAAGTGCTCTACACATAAATGTTGCCTTACAGGAGTCTGAAATTCTCACCCCAATCCCAAGCACTTTAACTGTTTATTCCCCTTTGATTTACTTTTAAACTGAATGATTAAGGGACATTATGGAAACCACATGTAACATACCCAGTGATTGTTTTTTTCTTTTTCTTTCTTTTTTTCCCCCCCCATACATAAAAACAATGGGAAAAGCCAATGCAGAAATACTGGGGTCAGTCAGTGATTTACTCTGAAGCTTACCAGGGACACTAGGGAAATTTGCCAGTGTGTGATCATGTTTAGAAGACAGATCAAAGGAAGAAATATGGAGTGTCAGAACCTGGCACCTCCTAGGTTTGGGTGTTCAAAGTACAGTGTCTAAAGCAATTTTCATTCCTTGTCCATGTCGCATTTTGTGTCACTCTTCTCTTTTAAAAAGTCTTCGAAACTGAAAGGCATCTGCTCTGTGTGAACGAAGATAAAAGCTATCATCACATTTTAAAAATGAAATCTGTCAAGTAGTCTTGGATTTAGATTTTATTTGGGGATTCATTTATCTCTGGAAAGGTTTACATCCCCAGTAGTGATGTATTTCATGTCCTTCACCCTTCCTAAAGGTATCCTTGATTTACTTTACTTTTAATATTTTTTTTTCTTAATTTTTAAGGCTCCCTGCAAAAATAATTGCCTATAATCTGCTCTTTTTTGGAGACAATGACAAAAAGGTTGAAGGGAACTTTCTAATGAGATTGGGCATGAAAAGTGCACCGATACACAAGTATTAGACTTATAGCTGTTAAGATGTTGTAATTCTCAGGATCACACAGGGATTTGTGGCAAGCCATAACCCTCTGACATTCCAGATGGAGGCATAGAGCGCTGTCAGTGACAATATTTCAGGGGGAGGAGGTGGTGATTAACACTTATATTCCAAACTCAAAACTTTCAAGGAGCTTGAGTGAAATAAGATAGTGAAAAAGCTCTGTGCCTTCATTAATTATGGTACATTGCTCTTGACACAGACCCCAACCCATGAAAGAGGAGAATCACTTCATTTTGCCTTCCACTGCTATGTTCCTTCGGTTTCTGCTCCCTAAAGATGCTGGGAGGAGCTTCTAAGTCTGTAAAAAGGGTGGATATGTTTCTCATTTTGGTTTTCATAATAACATTCTCCAGTCTTTCTAAAAGGCCAACACCTTAAAAAAGTATGTCAAATGACTTAGTATTGTGAATGTTTTGATTGCTGGAGAAAGCTTTGGTTAGTTCTGGTTGTGTGTTTAGCATTTAATTTGAAACCAATTTCCCACCTTATTTTCTAGAAGAAGATTTAGTATTAAATAATCATGCTGCAAAGCTGAGGTGACTTTCAAAAAGGGAACATATAGCAAGGTTTCTACTTACATACATGGGCAAAGCTCTGGCCTCATACAAATCAGTTATGACAAGTCCATTTAGGCTGTGCTTTTGGATCCCAGAATATCATTTTCCCTTGTATTTTAGGATTCCACCACTCCAGGGTTGGACTCACTTATTCTGTGAGGATTCATGGTAATATCATAGACTTCAGTTTCCATAATGGGCCATCTGTTGACTTCCAACATTAATTTGCTTTTCCTTGAGAAAACTGCAAAACCATTTGTTTGATGCCTTGAATTGTCAGTTCATCAATAAGCCAGGCTATGTGCTTTGGGACAGTTCAACAAATAGTTTTGCCACTGACCACAGAGTTGGATGAAATGATCCTTTTAAGCAGAAAGCTGAGGAGTGATCCAAATTGGGACATATGGGGAATAGTCTCTTTTGCCATGTGTGTTTCACACAGAATCATGTAACTACCACACCCATAGGCCTTCTCATTCACCTATAAGCCACAAAGAGAGCACATTTCTGAAAAAATATGTAGCTAAATTCAAACAACTCAAATGGCTGATGTTTTCTCTTGACTTCACATCCTTTCATCTTAGGCATTAAAATAGTCCTTTTTGTTTCTTAGTTAAAAACCTCCTAAGATTTTTTTCACTTTAAAATTTTCCAAAGCTCAATGTGATATCAGAGTCTCGTTACATGTCTATTCTGTTTGTTAAAAGGCTGTCTCAAAGAAAAAAAAAATTTAAAAGAAAAGCTTCTTCTCTGCCTAGTACAAACTATTGATTTTGTTAAGCTTGTGCTTTTACTTTTTTCACTAATGTTCATTTAAATTGTCTCAATGATTTGGAATATGATTAATTAACATATAGATATGCTTACATATAAATTTACATTTATGTACAAATTGGTTTGACTATATGAGAAGTACTTAGTAAATGGAATGAAAGATCGGGGCTCCCTAAACATCCAGTTGTTTAGAAATATTTATCTTACATGATTTGGGTGAAGCCTCTACCTTCCTGTTAGGTGTTAGAGTCCCACAACCAAATAAGTGAATTGGAGCTAAGAAGGAATTTCAAATGAGAATAGATTATTTTTTCCATGAAAAAAATAGGAAACATGACATTGTGAGAATAATTGCTTTATTCAGTTTTTCTCTTTTGTTTTCTTTGTCTTCAAAATGCCTAAAACATCCGGTGCAGGGCTGGGGAACCCCCGTGGCCCTAAGGCTGTATGTGATCTTCTAGGTCCTTAAGTGCAGACTTTTGACTGAATCCAAATTTTATGGAACAAATCTTTTTATTTTTATTCAGACATTTTTATTTCATTTTTAAATGAATGGTTTTGAAATACCAAAGAATAAAATAAGTTTGAATGAAATAAGTCTCCCAGATCGACTGGCACGATTCAAACATTAGTAAGCCATAAGGCCTAAATTGGCTGCTCCATTGCTGCACAAGGCTGGCTGGCGAGAGCTGAGTGGGGGTCAAGTATGCCAGTCTCTTGTCAGCTTTTGACAAAGGTGCTCTGTGTTTCTCTTTGAAGTGGAATTTGTGAATACTCTCACAGCTTGACAGTAAGTTTTATTCTGTCTGTTTAACAGCCCATCATGTCAAAGAAGACCAAGAGAATGCTGAAGGAAGGAATCCAGTTTTTTAATAAAGATTGGGAATTGCAATATTATTTCTTTATCTGCTGAGAAGGATTAGATGATTTACTGCAATATTAACATTAAAAAAATTCAATGCTTATGAGCATGGTAATGGCCCTCACAAGGGCCAAGCATATTAGAGGGCCACACATATTTGTACACATGTTGCAGGTTGTGTACACATTGCAGAGAGTAAAAGATGAAAAGCAAAAGCAAAGACAATTCTTTCAAGCAGTAATTAAACCAAGAAATAATGCCACTGAAGCAATTTCTAAAGTAGCTGACATGCTCAGGAGAAAAGAGAAGCTGTTTGATGAATTGTGAAATAATGCATTCATTACTGAAGGTTTAGGATGCTTAGACTTTGATAATATTTCAAAGTACAAACAACTGCCCCTTTTGAGGAAAACCATAATGAATTGGCATGAATTAGCTTTAAAAGAACAACTTCATGCAGTTCTTCAAAAGGAAAACATGCACTATTCAATCACTTTGTATGAATCTGCTGATAACACTGACTCGGCACAGGTCCTAAGATGTTTTCTTTGCTACCAACAGTTACTTGCCTTGGACACTCTTGTAAACAGAATGCAGGGAATAAATCTCTTCAACAACTTCAAGGTAAAGGTCAAGTTGGACTGAATTTGGTGAATTAGTGATTCTACGTACAGATGACACACATTCCGTGATAGGAAAACATGAAGCATTTATGGCCCAGATTTTTAAAAAAGTATTAACAGATCCAGATATCCCTTCATTTCTTTCTATTGTATTTTGCATCAGCAAAATCTCTGTGCCAAAGTTACTGCTTTAAGTGACACTTTGCAACAAGTTGTAAGCATTGTTAACTATATTAGTGCAAATGGAATGTGGTATCATCGGTTTTGTGACATGCTGAAGTTGAACAATGAGGTAGGTAGTCAGTGTGGGTCTGCCATGTTGTTCTGAAGTGCATTGGCTATGGCAGGGCAGGTGTTAGCCAAAATTTTATCTCTGTGAGTACAGAGAGTTAAATTTCATGAGGAAAAGAATTACACTGTGAATTATTAACGGAATATTTCTATCAGAATGCAGCATTTCAGTGTGATTATGTCAAATCAAAAGCCCTCAAGCATTTCTTTGCAAGGTAAAATATGCCTCTGTATGATATGTGGCAAAAAAAATCTAAGCATTTCGATTAGCTATCTTTTTTCAAAACTTTCAAAGCTTTTTGAAAAATGCTACCTTTTTTCTTTTTTTCTCTTAACAATTTTTTTTATTAAATCATAACTGAATGCTATCTTTGTTCAAAACACATCTTCAAAAGGAAATTTTGAATGAATATTTTCCCCATTTAGCAAAGGTCATTGATGAGCAGGGTGATCTATGTGAATCATTTGAAGAATACCCAGCTGTTATAGACCTATTCATTGGAGAAGCCAATTAAAGGTTCATTGACTTTGAGACTCATGACATCACACTCAGAATAGCATTTCAGCCCCTCCTAGATGATATCATCAAAGCACCTAAAGGATACAGATGGGATTGATTAAGGTCTCACTAGATGACATTTTAAAGTAATTGTTTGATGCTAAGAAAGATCCCACAGAAATATGGAAAATGCAATAGAATGCTCACACCTTCAGCAACATGCCTGAAAGATGCTTTCTTGCTTTTTAGGCAATTATTGTTGTGAATCTGCCTTCTTCTGTCTAACCAAATCAAGATGTCCTTAAAGTTACAAATGATCGAATATTCAAATGCTTTTCAACAAAAACCAGACACAATCAAGTCATTAAGAGGTTAGTTAACTTGAAAATTAACAAGTGGTTTCCAGTTTTTGAAACTATTAAGAACAGAGTGGTTAGATTTTTATAAAATATAAAAATACATTTTTAAGTATAATTAAAATTTCTTAAATGGTGCCTTCTTTGATTATTTCTCAATTATTGTGGCCTTCCAATGTGGAAAGTTTTCCCCACCCTGCTTTGGTGGATATTCTATTTACTAATAAACTTCTTCCCTTTGTGTTTGATTACTTTGAAATTCATTCTTATTTTGTGACAATGCTGGCCAACATTGTGAAAAGAATGAATCATGCATGGTCTTGGTTTTTACCTTCTTGTATTCTAATGTGTTGAAGTCTAGCAGAGCCATGAGAAACCAGAGTGGGAAAGTCATTGCCTGCTGCTCCCCAGGTAAAATCTCACACAGGTGGCCTGTCTAGCCACCTATTTGCATATGTGATGTTTCATTTGTCATTGTGGAAAGCCAGAATGGGCATCTGCTCAGAAATCCCAGAGCAGCAGCTTCTTTTTTTACTTGCTATTTCCTTAGGGACATACAGAAGAGAGGAACAGGAAAGCATGCCAATTTTGAAGAGGAAATGGAGATGGTTTTTATGTCAGCACCTCAAGAATCAAAATATAGTCCATCCCCTATAACCTAAAGTGCCTTGGCAATCATGAATTTAATTATTTTAAGGACTTTGTGAGTTACGAAATTTAAAGCCAGGCCCGATGTCAACATGTGTCCATCCTTTTTGTATTCTAGGACCATTGAGGAAGGCTTCGTGTCTTGTTATTTCTGAATCCTGTAGGGTGTTTAATAATGAAATATTGACAATGTTAGTAATACTAATAGCTAAAGATTGCTTATTGAGTGTTTGCTATAAACCAAGAAATAAGGTAGGCACTTTATATATACTATCATACTTAAACTTTACAGTGTTGCTGTTGTTGTTGTTGTTCTTCTTCTTATTATTATTACTACCACATTATAGATAAAGGAATTGAGGCTTAAAGTTTATACAACTTGCCCAAAGTTACACAGCTGATATAGTAGGTTGTACAGATTCCCAAAAGATATGTCCAAGCCCAAATGTCTGGTACTTATGAATGGGAGCTGGTTTGGCAGTAATATCTTTGTAGTTGCAATTAAAGTTAAAGATCTTGAAATGAGAGGAAGTTGAGACACATGGAGAAGAAGAACTTGTGAAGGGAGCAGCAGAGATTAGAGCGATACATCTTCAAGAGAAGTGATGCTGAAGATTGATGGCCACCACCCAAAGCTAGGAGAGAGATGTGGAATAAATCCTCCCTCAGAGCTTCCAGAAGCAACTAACTCTTCCCACACCTTGATTTCAGTCCTCTGACCTTCAGAACTGTGCGAAAATAATTTGTATTGCTCTTAAGCCACTTAGTTTGTGATACATTTTTAGAACAGTCCTAAGAAACCAGTACAGCTAGTAAGTGATAAAACATGGCTCCAAAGCCTATGTTTTCAGCCCTATTCTTCATACACTCCAAACGGTCAGACCAAAGTTATGTTTATAGTATTTAATAAATATTGTTGGATTTCAATTCTTTTGAAGGAATACAGAAGGATAAATTTTGATTTTTATGTCTTTGGAAAAAATGTTAGTAAAAGAATGATGTGAGATAAAAGATACCTGTACTTTTTGGTGCTAGCCATTTGGAACAACTCTGGGCATGCTTCCAGAGAATTTCCCCTTGGTTCACGTAAAGATGAGGCAATTATAATCCCCAAAGATCTAGTGTTTTTAGATTTACTGGTGAGGCTAAACTTCTCCTAAAGTGAGAAGGTCATCTTGAGCCTCCCAGCTCCATTTAGCTGACTGGTGCAGTCCCAGTCTAGAAAAGTCTCCCAGATCTCTCCAGGACTATCCCTCCCATTGATAGCTGATTTTCTCTTTGGTGGAGAAAATCTCTCATTTGGGTTCAAAAGCAGTGATGGCTTCCTTTTATCAGGGCCTTCAGTTTACAGAAACATGAAGGGGGTGGAGCAAATTAATATTCAAGTGAACGTGGAGAGGAGAAAGAAAGGCAGAATCTCAGGTGTTACCATCATGGAGAGCAAGCGTGAGAAGAACAAGAATCTCCAGGAAAATGACTGAAGGAGCAAAATAACATTTGCTTGTGATACGTGACTAAATGAAGTAGGTGACCTACTTTAAATCACCTACTAGACTCACTCTTTTAGTGATTACTCTAAGGGAGGATGTTTGTAAATGGTGGATCTTATTCTCACTTATGAGCCAGTACTGGGAGGACTTGGGGAGAGCACAGGTCTAGATCACCCTCCCCTGCCCTATGCATCAGCTTTTGGCCTTGGCAAGAAGTATTCATGTCCTGTGCCTTTTGTTGACACTGTACTGTAAACTTTAGGCAGAAACATTAGGCAGAAAAGCTTCCCTGCTCACTAACCATGGAGGGTACAGTGACACTTTGAAGACTATGAAATGGCATTCTGCTAAAACCAGTGGTTTTTTTCTGAATAACATTATTGAAATGGCAGGATGGTTGGATAGCTTTCTCCACCCCCAGACCATTTTGTATCTTCTTTTGCAAAATCTACGCATCATCATAACTCCATAAGGGAGGCATTATTATCCTTATTTTTTGGATGAGAAATTGAGGTGTGGGGAGGTTGAGCAGCCTGCTGGGTCACATGGTTCTCAAAGAACTCAGTCATCCCCAGGATCTCCCCTCCTCTACTTTACCACCTAGTTTTTCCCGGGGAGCTTATCTAAGGTGGTGCCCTTGGTAACAGCAGCCGCCGAAATGCTTAAGCATTGCATTAGCAGACAGGGAAGGAAAATTGATTAAATATCCATTTCACTTCAGGAGAGTTATATGTGTCTAGTTATAGAAAATGCCTTGGAGCCGCCAAGGTTTCCTTTTTACTCCTCATCTCCTTGGGGGAAGATAAACCAGAGATTAAAAAAAAAAATACTGTTGACATTGTTAAATTCTAAACCTCCCTCTGCTCATGCTAGCAGCTTTCCAAAAGCTGAATCTGAGCGATTTAGGCATAGGTTCATAAGACAAAGTGAATCCACTAATATACAGTTGTCCATTTTCCCAGCTGTTAAAGTGCAGATTTCCAGGAACTAAATTAAAATCGAAGATCGCCAGCAACTATTTCCAACCAACTGTGTTTTGGGGCTTGAGCTCAAGGAGGATGTGGTTAAAGGACTAAAAAAAGGATTTTTTTTATCTTTGCAGAGAAATATCCCTTTAGAGATCTAGATAAAATACTTTATTCCCTTTTAGTTATCTTATTTTGTGGGCTTTAATAACATTTCTTCAATTAAAAAATTGGATCACTTTAAATCTCCACAAAACTATTTGGCTTATATGGACACAGAAAAGCCTAAGAAAGAAAAGAAAAATTAACTTGAAGTTAACTTTTAATTCCAGCATTCAAAGGTAATGACTGGTAGTATTCTGGAGTCTATTCATCTAGTTAATTTGTGTGTGTGTGTGGTTTTACAAAATAAGACCACACTATTTCTTTAAAAAAAAAATGCCTTATTGTTAACTCACACTGTATTTTATGAACATTTCTCTTACATCACTATTCTTCTATGGCATCATTTTAAATGGCTTTAGATATTTACTTCATTCTCACTATTGTACATTTTCTTTGAAATGGAAATAACATGTAGTTAATATCCACATACATAAATATATCTGATTAATTTTATTACAGGAGTGTGCCCATTTTTAAGGCTTTAAAAACACATTCTACCCTCCTCAGAATTAGGAAACATTTTCACTTTCTACCAGGAACAAATTAAAGGCCCCAATTTCCCGGCACCCCAATCAGAACATGTTGTTTCGGTCATTGCCAATTTGGTAAAAGCACAACATGGTATTTTATGTCTGAAGTTACGTCTAGTATTAGGAGAATAAAAATGTATTCATTATTCAGTCATTTCTGTATTTGTGAATTGTCTGTTTATTATATTGAGTGTATTTTTAGGGTTTTTATTTTTGTTATTTTTGTTGATGATTTGTAAGTGCTGAGTAGGTAAAGACCTTAATCCTTTTCATGTAATGGGTTTCCTTTTCATTGTTACTTGTGTATCTGTGTGAATTTTCCATCATTTTAAGTCTTATTGATGGCATTTTTGACTTTTAGAAGTTTTGACTATTAAATTGTCAAATCTATCAATATTGCCTTTAACTGGTTTATTGATAGAGTAGACAGAACTTTTTTTTACCTCAAGAACAGAAAAATGTCCACAATAATTTCTACTAGAATTAAAAAATGATGCTATTGTTTGTATTTAATTCTTGAGTATGTCTGGAATTTGGTGCAAATTGTGAAGAAAGAAGTTAACATTTTCCCTTATATCTATCTAGCTTTGCCATGAAACCTTTCCAGAACTGTACTTTGTATGCATATATTTTGTTTTATTGTTCTGTTTATTCCTAGACTTTCTTTTTTTTTCTATTTATTTTTTATTAAATCACAGCTGCGTACATTAGTGCAATCAAGGGGTACAGTGTGCTGGTTTCATATACAATCTGAAATGTTTTTATCAAACTGTTTAACATAGCCTTCATGGCATTTTCTTTTTTTTTTTTTTCCAGTGGTAAGACAGAATTTATTTACAGAAAACACTAAAGCTCCTGGTAGAGAGAGAACTCAAGTGCGGAGAGAAAAGTTCTGGCTTTTTCTCTCCCAGTCTTTCCCCCTCCCCCTTTAGGCTTTTAGTCTCAGGGTATATATAGGTGTATGGGTTCCTTGGCCAGGAACCGAATTAACACAGTCCCTTCCGCCGGGGGGCAAGGTGAATGAATGTATCAATGAAGAAACACAGTCCCTTCCGCAGGGGCAAAGTGAATGAAATTGAGGCCTAGGAAATTCACATGAAATTGACCTAGGCATAGGAAATGGGGGTTCCACATTTAGTCCTAAGTGTAAAGTGAAGGAGACCAAGGCACAGGTGTCTCCTCGGCAGTTGTCCGGCCTTTTTGGCTATTGGAGCCTCCGGTGGGGGTTGGAGGTCCCCCAATTTTCCTGATTCTTATCCTTGTTTTTCTTCTCCTGACATGGAGATAAGGAAAGTGGTGGCTTTTTATTTATCAGATCTTGACTGATCACCTACTATAATCTAGGCCAAATACTATAGCCACATGCCTGGAAAACTATGCAGAAAACACACAAAGGCCCACCTGGAGAAAAAAAGACCTGAAGTGAGGCAAGGAAGAAATAAGATAGAACTCTTCTTTTTTAAATAATTAATTTTTTTAATTTAACTTAAAATTTATTTATTTTAAATTCTGGATTAATATGAGAGTATATACGATTAGTTTACATGAGTTGTGTTGGTAAGGTCAAGTCTGAGTTGTAGTTGAGTCCTTCACCCAGGAGGTGTGCCATATAAATTGCACCTGTTAGGTGGCAGCTTCCTGAACTCCCTCTCCCCCAAGATAGAATTCCTACTGAACACAAATGCCCCCAAGGGCCCACTCCCCTGTTCAGCAATGCTCCCCTCCCCCCTTGCTCATCTAACAGAAGACTAATGTGGAAATGCCAGGAGACCTTGCTCCCTGCACTACTGTCCCCCTCAACACCACCTCCGCCCGTGCCACCCCTGCACCAAAGTGCACACAAAGCAGATAAAATTACAAATTGCAAACACAGCTACTTGTGTTGACATGGCACAAGACAATTAGTTGTTGACTTAAAATACTTTTCTTGTCACATTCTTGTCTAACTGACTAGCTATTTTGGAGTCATATAAACAAGCACAGCCTGCTTATACCTAATTAGCCTTAAAGTCAGATACAAGTGTACTTATATATAAACAAAAACATCAAACATCATTTTTTTCTTTTCTTTTCTTTTTTTTTTCTTTAAACAGATTCTCACTCTGTCACCCTGGGTAGAGTGCTGTGGCATCACAACTCATAGCAACCTCAAACTCTTGGGCTCGAGTGAGTCTCTTGCCCCAGCCTCCTGAGTAGCTGGAATTACAGGCGCCCACCACAATGCCCAGCTAGTTTTTCTATTTTTAGTAGAGACAGGGACTCATATTTGCTCAGGCTGGTCTCCAACTCCTGAGCTCAAGAGATCCACCCATTTCGGCCTCCAGAATGCTAGGATTCCAGGCGTGAGCCACCACACCCAGCCCAACAACAAGAGTCTTAACCTAAAGAAGAACAAGATTGGTGCAAAGGACTGATGTAGAGTTAAAGGCAGGGTTGGGGGAGAGGGCAATCTGGACTACTTATTGTTAGAGAAGACAAAAATTTTAAACGGAGGTGTCTACAAAAGTCTTTTGAACCTGCATGTTATACCTTTCTGTCATTCATGCGTCCACACTTAGCTTTCCCATAAAAAAGTGTTTGTTCAAACTTCCAAGAACAGTTTCGCTTTATCCACGCTGACCACCCATCTCACTGGCTGCCGACAAAAGCCCTCAGGCCTGGCTGGAGTCCACCCTCTGGCTTAGGCACAGGCAGAGCTCAAAGCACGCTCCCTGTGTTCAGCCACACCTTGGGGAACTAAGGATACAGAGGGTCTTTACAAAGAAATGTGACCCCAGACCATACATGGCACACATAAAGAAACAGGTGTATCATGAGAACACGGGATGATGGGAATGACTTCCTGAGATACACGCACAGCCCCCTCCTCTGTTCCTGATGTGAGTGCACACACCTGCAAAAGTGTGTAGAATGAAACCAGTTTACTTAAGCACCCCTTTAAGACTCACTTTTTCCCCCTTACTATCCTACAGTGAACCTAGGGGAGCCGCTGCAAACTTTCCCGATTAACTTGCCTTTAGGTCACAAAAAAAATCACTTTAGTTATTACAAACTATCTGAGACACAGCACCATAAAAACCTTACAGTCAGGAAATTTACAGAAACTGAGGCCATCTCTCCAGCAAATGAACAAAGGAGCAAATGATAAATGAGCGAACGTATTTAGGTCAAAAGTTGTAAGTAAGAATGGTAATCCTATTTCTGCAACACAGAACACTGTGATGATCAATGGCACTCAAACTAGCTCAGAAAAAAATGAAGAGTCCATATCTGGAAACAGGAAAAACAACAACCTTATCCAAAATAGCAAACTGCCCATCCACACCACTCACTTCTCCATGAGTTATTTTGACAGTAGGAAGTGGAATTTCCAAAATTTTCTTGATTTCAAAACTGTAATTCCTCTCCCATGTGTCCTCTGGGAAGACATTGTTCAAAAACAAATAATTCCCAGATAACTTACTTCTTTGCTGACTGTCTGCGTGCAGCTCAGCACCCACAGCAGCTCCCTGACCTGCCACTTCATGTTCCTGTAGCCTCATCAGTGACATCATGGAAAGACTACGACATGCTGTTATTACTGGCCTGCCAGAGTCTGCAAAGGAAATTATGCTGCTCTCTCAAGGTTTTCATTTTCTGTGAAAAATTATTCTCATCGCTATTAGCCGCTTCTACTAGTGAAAAAGACAAATGATTTAATTAGGAAACAGGCATAATTAGATTTTTAAGGCATACACTTTCAACATGAAAGTTACATTACAGCACAGTTTCGCTTGCATTCACAATGAATTTTCATCAGACCATTCCAGAACACGTGAAGACGCTGAAGGAAGCAAAGAAAAGGAATAGTGAATTGCTAAAAGGAAAGCATATATTCAGTGTTACAGCTCTTTTAGAATCGGTTCAGCAGGTTTTCCAGTATTCACCAGAAGACCTCAAACTCACCCACACCTCCCCAAAAGTTATGTAGTCAAGTGAGCTTGAAGTATGAGGGAGGGTTAGGAGTCTTAAGCTGAGAAGATGTAACCTAGTCATTTGTACCCTCATATTAATTGGAAATAAAAAATAAAATAAACTTCTGTTGCTTCTGGCACCTAAAATAAAATAAAAACAGAAAGAAGCTGAGAAGATGGCTAGAACTACCAACAGTGAACAGAGGGGGGTAGCTTCCTCTCCTGGGCTACCATTTACCATCCAGCAAGCGCTGAGAGACAGAAAAAGCCTCTCTATCCAAGGAACAGTAAACATCAGGATGTGAAGAATAATGATGACTAGAATAAAAAGAAATAACATGACAAGTTACAGAATACAAAGTAGAAAAAGGAAGAGAACTAACCAATTCAGCATGGACTTGACCTGTAAGAGCAAAATGCGATGGGCAGCAGAACCATCCTTCTGGATTTCTGTAGAAGCATGTGTGTGCGCATACCAGAAATCGAACCTACGGGAACTATGATTACAGAACCCAAAAAGATTTACTTGCCACCTCCTCCGAAGTTCGAGGGAGGACTATATTCAGCCCTGAAACCTCCCTACAAGCGTATTTCAAAAAAATTAGGGGCAGTGTTAAAAATTAAGTTATTTAGGGCGGCGCCTCTGGCTCAGTGAGTAGGGTGCCAGCCCCGTATATTGAGAGTGGCAGGTTCAAACCTGGTCCCGCCCAAACTACAACAAAAAAAATAGCCGGGGGTTGTGGTGGGTGCCTGTAGTCCCAGCTACTCCGGAGGCTCAGGCAAGAGGATCGCCTAAGCCCAGAAGTAGGAGGTTGCTGTGAGCTGTGACACCATGACACTCCACCAAGGGCAACAAAGTTAGACTCTGTCTCTAAAAAAAAAAAAAAAAAATTATGTTATTTAGAAGTTATAAAATCTGTGTGATTTCACACTAAAAAAACTCAGCATTTTTAAAAATTCTACCAGAAATAGCAAGAGTTTTAACATTTAAAAATTTTTAAATTTCAAACCTCAAACCTTGTAAGTATCTGTGGAGCAACACTTGTATGAGTTTATCCTGTATTTAAAACAGGTTTAAGGCTAGGCACAGTGGCTCACACCTATAATCCCAGCACTCTGGGAGGCCCAGGAGGGAGAATCCCTGGAGCTCAGGAATTTGGGACCAGCCTGAGCAAAAAAAAAACAAAAAAAACCCGAGTCCCTATCTCTACTAAAAATAGAAAAATTGGCTGGGTGTGGTGATGGCACTCGCCTGCTGTCCCAGCTACTCAGGAAGCTGAGTCAGGAGGATGGCTTGAACCCAGGAGTCTGGAGTTGCTGTGAGCTATGCTAACAGCTCAGCACTCCGACTTGGTGCAACAGAGTGAGACTGTTTCAAAAACCAAATACATAGGTTTCATTTGGTCTAGTAAAATGATATAACCAAGAGTCCTTCTTAGTTCAGTATCTTGGCAATAGAATGAGAGACTTGTCAACATGTCACCGAAGAAGAAAGGACATGCTATTTACTTTACTTCTGAGACCTGGCAAAACAGCCTAAGAGATATAGGCAGCTGAAATTCCAAAAAATTCCAATGCAGCTAACAGTTCTCCATACAAATGAATCCAACAGATGCTGAGATTTATCAGCGGACTCATCTCAACTATTATGAACTCCTATATGGGAAATGCATCCCAGGATGGGGGTCATGTTACTGCACAAGGAGGTGTTGTTATGGAGACAGCTGCTGAAGGCTCCCTGGCAGTTCCAGTGTATAATTAAGGCTGTGAGTGATCACAGAACAGCCAGCAGGGTGGTCTCCATGGAAACCACTAAACATACATTTTCACAAGCAGAGGGACTGTTCTGAATCAATGACTCTTTATATAGGTTTAAAAACATTGTGAATGGGCATCAATTGCTTCTTTTGTTAGACAATGTTTGATTAGACATGCTGTCAGAGACCTTGTTCTCATGTGTGCTGAATTCCCAGCAGGGTCTGGAGTAGGCAGTCCACAACTAAATTCACTACCCAGAACTAGTGAATACAAATGGTAAATTCAGAACGAGGAAATCCCTGGTTAATTTCATGAAAATTAAACTAGTGGCTTGACAGAGTCAAGGAAGACCTGCGAACTGCTGGTTCTCCCTAATCTAGGGCTGTCTACACATCATTTAATCTTCTCAATGATGTAGTCATTGTTAATACCCGCATACACATGTTTACAGATGAGAAAAATTATTCACATGCCTAGACAGTGGCAGGCCTGAGACTCAAAGCTAGGTCAAAACAAGTCTTTCTTAGACCTATGTCACTCCATATAATGCCTGCACTTTGCCACCCCCTATTTCCACATACATTATTTCTTATAGTCTAATTTGAAATGCTTAGGATCCCAGGTTCTGGCATTTTCTAACTTTGCAATATTTCTCCCCTTGGTCACCGACAGTTTGCTCCTCTTCTGCAGCCAAGACACACCCCAGGTTTGAGGACTCAAATGCAAACATGTCTAAGAAGGCTTTAACCATCATCCATCTGGACTGTGTGGGCAACATCTGTCCTAAGGAGCAACAGAAAGGGAAATCGTTCCCAGAGATGTGAAATTTGACTGTCCAAACTAACCAAAAAGAGGGATAAACACGCCAGAGAACTTCCTGTACCATTTACATCACAATCTTCCCCAAGAGAAAATGGAACTTGGTGATCCCCATGGAAGGAGGTCAGTTGGCTCTGTGTTTCCTTCTTGATTCTGCTAAGTCTACTGAATGATTTGTAATCTACCAGATGTTTTATCACGTAGGCACTGATTATGAATGATCTGGTTCCTAGCAGATCATTACATGATGCTACAACTAAAGGTAAGTGAATGTAAACATCATCAGCATTTAGTCAGGTAGAGTCAACACTGTCAGAACTCATTAGAATCATAATGCTTTTGAACTACCTTTGGATATCTTCTAGTCCAGAATCCTTGCCGTATGGAAGAAACCAAGTGAGGATTAGAGGTTGCCTTAGTTCATTTGGGCTGCTGTAACAAAATCCCATAGACTAGGTGTCTTATAAAGAACAGAAATTTATTTCTCACAATTCTGGAGGCTGAGAAGTCCAAGACCGAGGCTGCTGTCTACGAGAGCTGCTTTCTCATAGACAGCACCTTCTCACTGTGTCCTCACATGGTGGAAGGAGCAAGGCAGCTCTCAGGAGCCTGTTTATAAGGACACTAATCCCATTCACTCTGCCTTCAGGGTCTAATCACCTCCCAAAGACCCTCCCTCTTTATATCATCACCTTAGAGGTTAGGATTTCAACATACGCATTTTAGGGGAACACAAACATTCAGACCAGAACAGAGAGGTTCAGTGAATAGTGACCCAAGTCAAATAGTGAGTGATCTTCCCTTCTCTTTTCCCCCTGAAACCCCAGACTCTCTATCATGCACCTCCTGGAGAAGACCACAGCCTCCCCACACTCCTTCTCCTACCCCTGCCGCTCTGCTAGAGCTCAGAGGGGCCCCTGCTCTCGAACCACCCCCTTTCCCTCCCATGGACTAGTGAAACTTGTTGCCCCCCATTTCCCTTTATTCTCTAGCATCCTTAATCTCTCTGTGATGGTTTCTTTCCTAGAGTCAAGAACACACTAGTCCTTCTTTTCCTATAAAAGGCGTCACCTTCACCTTCACGAGATCTAGCTCTCCACTATGTCCAATCACAGTTTTTTACCCACCTGTTCCTTGAGTGTCTATGATGCATCTTCTGCCCGACTCCCAGTGCTGCCCTTTACTAAAACTGTTTCCTCCAAGGCTAGCAATGTCCATGGAGGTTCTTCCTTAGCCCAGATCTCTGGGACCTCTTGGCAATTTCTGCATTACTCCTGGAGATTCTTCTGGTGCTTCCCAAAGCTGAACTCTCCTGATTCCCTTCTGCATCTTGGCTGCTACTTCTCTCTCCCGCTCACTGCTGGTCCCTGGCATCTAAGTATCTCCCTAGCTAAGTCCTCAGCTTCTGTTATTCTCTCCTCACATCCTTTCTCTCTCAGCAAGTTCATCTAGTGACTCATTTTCTTGATTTCTGTAGCCAAAGCCCAAATGGACTCTCAAAGTCCTGAGATCCCACCAACATTTCACTCCCCATTTCTGCACAAAACAGCTCCATTTAGAGCTTTTATCACCATAACATTTGTCTGAAGTACATTTCACCAGCTCTATTGCCCACGGACTCTTTCACAATCACCCCCATTTCTGTGTGTCATGCCATGGATTCCCCATTTCTCTAACTACAAACCTTCCAGCCAGGTACTAAGTCTAGGGTTGGGCCTGGAGTCAGAGCCATTACTGCAGGAAAAGGTCCCATGGAGCAGACCAGGCAAGATGTGTGACTTCACTGAGGACCAGACTGCAGAATTCAAGGAATTGAATTCCTTCCAGCTGTTCGATCGAACAGGTGATGGCAAGATCCTGTACAGTCAGTGTGGGGATGTGATGAGGGCCCTGGGCCAGAACCCTACCAACGCTGAGGGGCTCAAGGTCCTGGGGAACCCCAAGAGTGATGAGATGAATGTGAAGGTGTTGGACTTTGAGCACTTTCTGCCCATGCTGCAGACTGTGGCCAAGATCAAGGACGAAGGCACTTATGAGGATTATGTCGAAGGCCTTCGGGTGTTTGACAAGGAAAGGAATGGCTAAAATCTGGCATGTCCTTGTCACACTGGATGAGAAGATGACAGAGGAAGAAGCTGAGATGCTGGTGGCAGAACATGAGGACAGTCATGGTTGTATCAACTAAGCAGAGCTCCTATGGTGCTGAATGGCTGAGGACCCTCCCAAAGTCCCCAGAGCCATTCCTGTTCCTGAGCCTGTATGTAGCCTGAAGGTGTCCTAGGCTCTCTGGTCACAGCACCTTTCCCATCTTGTCTTTTTGGGATGATGTCGCCATCAGCATTCACCAAATACACTTGTTCTCTGTGCTCCTAAAAAAAAAAAAAAACCTTCCAGCCATCTGTGATCTTCCCCACTCATTATTCCCTATGTCCAAACTATCAAACTATCATTACCCAGCCCCCTAGCTGTTCTAAAGGGATCTGAGTCTTTGTCATCTGATTCTTTTATCATGCCACACAACAACTATATGACATGTTAAATGATTAAAATATATTTTCTTTCAAACTGTCAGTCAAGTTTGATCTTGTTTCTTGCCATCACTGCCTTGGATTTACCCCCCTCCTAAATGTGTACAAGTCATTTCCAATCTATTTTGAACACCACTGCCATACTAACCTACTCAAATGTTATTTTCCTTTGCTCAGTCTTGATCAGGGGTCTACAATGGTTTCTATGGAATAGCTTTAGGGCTTCCAATTCTCTGCATCTGTGCCCTCATTACCACCCTCTATCCCCCCATATCCCCTTCCTTTTCTAGTCAAATTTATTGATACTGGTCTCCAGTTGCTCATCCCACCTTGGGGCCCTCCCAGTCATCCTGGCAGACCCTCATTCCCTATTCCACCCTTCCCAGCACAGCTGTCCCCTTCCTCTGCCGGCTCACAGAGCTCTTCCTTTTCCCAGCTGCTAATGTCAATACCATGCAGCTCAGCTTCATCTCACCCTTGTTCCTTTGCCCTCCTCCTCTGGGTTACAGCGTACCTAAGGCAGGCACACATGACTAATACATCCCCCCACCTCCCCACAACATCAGATTCTCCAAAGATTTATCTAAATAAATGTTGACTGACTGGTAGAATCGTGTCCCAGAAGGCAGACGTTTATAGATCATACGTCTTAATATAACTTCTAATACTACACAAACTCTAAGACTCTGTTTTTTTGGTTTTTTTTTTTTTACAGTGTCTCACTCTGTTGCCCTAGACTAGAGAGCCAGGACAGAGCAACCTCAAACTCCTAGGTTCAAGGGATCCACCTGCCTCAGCCTCCCAAGTAACTGGGACTACAGGCATGCACCTATAGTTCAGGAGTGTGCTGATCTTTCTAATTTTAGTTGAAACAAGGTCTCAGTCTTGCTTAGGCTGGCCTCAAACTCCTGAGCTCAAGCAATCCTCCCACCTTAGCCTCTCAGAGTGCTAGGATCATAGGCATGAGCCACTGCACCTGGCCAGAATCTGTTACGTCTTAAAACCCAGGAACTGGCAGCTGTTTCGGGCTAGTAGAAAATTATAAGATAGAATTCGAGAAGGGACTGGAGAAGGCAAGCGAGGCACCTGGGTAACAATATTTAAGAACGTCGCTGTTCACTCTTAGTTGCTGACTCCCCACCATACGGCCCTGAGACGGTGGCCACCCCAGAACCGGCCCCATAAACATAAAACATGAAACACTAACAATCAAAACAATAAACGAAACCAGATCAACACACCTGCCCAAAGCAAGCTATAGAAAAGTTATTCTTCTAGAACTAGAAGACTTGATTAAGTCTTGATTCTTTGGTCAGGGCACAAAACAGTGGCAGCAGTTACAACACTGGCTTTCCAGGAAGGAAGTGTTCTTATGGAAACCACAGCTCTGGGGGTGGGGGGACAAATGCTGGAGCCTCGGCCCCCAGGTAGGTGCTGCTGCCTGAGAACACCTCTCCTATCCAGGCTCATCCTGAACACAAACTCCTCTGCCCTCTGCTGCCACCTCCCAATGGCACCGAGAATTCCAGTCGGTTTGAAGTTAACCAAGGTGAGACAAGACACTCCACTTAGTCCAAGAAGTCTCACGTGAGGACTGGAGTCTGCCAGAGCACTGACTTTCAATCAGTGTGCCGTTAATTATTTTTGAAAGAAGTTCAAAGTACAGTAAGTATATTCTTTTTTTTACTCTTTCTTTTGATCAACATAATTTAAGCGTGTTGCGGAAGTTCAACTATAGGTTCAAGTGTGCTGTGAGATAAGAAAGGTTGAAAGACACTATACTAGAGAAACTTACCAGGAGAAAAATATCGACTCATACCACGTCTTCCTTATACATCTCCACCTTTCATTAAATCCATCCACTTCGCCCTGCATTAGTGCTTTAAATCACAAGGGAGAGGGGATCCCAGCTTTTTATGAAGATGCGTTTAGATTTCACACGCTTGAATTTACCCAGAGGAGGAATGTTTTTTTAAGGGCTGCTACATATTCTGTTGTTTTTAGCTTCTCTAAAGTGTTTCTCAAATTCCCCTAGAAGGGTGGGGAACCTGTAGCCTTAAGGAAACACGTGGCCTTCCTGGTCCTTAAGTGCAGCCTTTGCAAGCCAACTTTTATATAAAAAATGAAGCTTTTCTTGTCACCTTTGGTGCTTAAAAAAGCACAATCTTGAAATCAGAAGGCCACAGGTTCTACCCCTGTGAGGAAAACAATATTAGTGATGACAACGCAAAGCGACCTAGTTGGCACCTTTCCCCACACCCAGCACTCTCAGATCCAAAGACAAAGGAAAAGGAGAGGAAGGGAGAGAGACGGGGACGCCTTCTCTCAGAGCATAGAAGTTATGAAGCTGCTGTGACATCTCCGTGGAAAATGACCAGCCAAGAATGGGGGTTTTTTGGAACTAGGAAGAAGGTACCCTCAGCCCGCGCAATAACCTCCCCATGCATTTCTGAGTCTTCACAGAATCCAAATTCTTCTCTGGCACCAAGGCAACAGCCTTCTGAGTCACCTTCTGAACATGCCGGCACGCAGCAGAGTCGCGGTGACATCTGACGAAATGCTGGGGTTACGGACGATTATGCGGGGTTTCAAATGTCAGCACATTCTGATGTATAGGTGGTCCAAAGAATGGACACATGTTCTATCCCTGAGGACCACGGAGGCTATTTTCAAATAGAATAAAAGGAAAAAAAGAAAGAGAGAGTGATTGCTTCACAGATTGAGGCTGGAAGAGACCTTAATGGCTCATCTAATCCAATCCTCCACATTTAAGAAGTATTAGCACTAAACCACAGCAGCCAATTAAAAATCCTCCCTCTTCTGAATTAACCATTGAAGAGAAAATTATAAACCTCCTTCAGAGTTTAAAGAGAAAAAATAAGTAAAAAGGAGACTCATGAAATTAGGGGTCAAGTAGGCAAAGCCACATACACAGAAAAAAATGTCCTTCTAAACCCTAAAGAATGAAATTTGTGCACCATGCTTTTAGCACTTCTACTTTACAGCTTTCAGGGAAATTTTACATGCCATGAAATTCACCTATTACGAAGCATAAATGCAAAATGCAATGGTTTTTAATGAGCACCTTTAATGTTAATTTACACGTCTACGCAACCATCAACACAACCCAGTTTTAGAACATTCCTATTACCAAAAAATTCCTTCAAGTCTATTTGCAATCAATTTTTTGCTCTAAGAAAGTACACTGTTTTCTTGGACATGTCACATAAATGGCATAGTACTAAACGGATTGTTTTGTGAATGGATTCTTTCACTTAGCATAACGTTTTTGAGATTCATCCAGGTTGGAGCAATGCATTAATAGCCCATTCATTCTGATTACCGGATAGTATTCCACTGTGTATGTGTTTACCGAATCTTGTTCACACATTCACGAGTTGATAGACATTTAGATTCTTTCCAATTTTAGTTATTATGAATAATTCTAATTTGAACATTCAAGTATAAGTTGTTTTATGGTCATATATTTTCATTTCTCTCTAGCAGGATTTTTAGAATAGAATTGTTAGGTTGTAGTCACTTTACGGGTTTTTTTTTGATAAATTAATTTACTTATAAAAAATTAGAGGTGTCCACACACAGCTCTCATGTAGAATCTTGTCAATCTGGTTGAGTAAACACTTTAGGTTTTTTAAGAAACTACAAAACTGTTTTCAAAAGTGGCTGGCTACTAACCACCAGAAATTTATGAGGATTCCAGTTTCTCCACATCCTCACCAACACACTTGGTATTATCTTTTTTTTTAATATAACTATACTACGTGGGTGTGTGGCAATATCTTAGGATCTCAGCTTGCATTTCTCTAACGACCAATGATGCTGAATACCTTTTCATGTACTTATTAACCATCTATATACCTTCTTTAGTGAAATGTCTGTTCAAGTCTTTAGATCATTTTTATTTTTATTTTATTTTGTAGTATTTGGCTGGGGCTGGGTTTGAACCTGCCACCTCTGGCATATGGGGCTGGCGCCCTACTCCTTTGAGCCACAGGCACTGCCCTAGATCATTTTTATTATTTTAATTTTTTATTTTTCAGGTTAATGTGAGGGTACAACTAGGCTACAATATTTGCATTTGTTGGGTAGAGTCCCCCTTGTAGTTGTGTCCTACGCCCAAAAGGTGTGCCTTATACCCTGACACTGTGCCCGTTAAGTGGGAGCACACCACTGGCCCCTGCTGTCTTCTCCCTCCTCCCTTCCTCCCTCTCCCCCTAACTTGAATTAAATTGAGTTTTTCTCTGATGTGCGCATGTATTAGATTGTCTAGTAGCTTCATATTAGTATTGAGTACACTAGATATTTGCTTTTCCATTCTTGTGATACTTTACTAAGAAGAATGTGTTTCAGCTCCATCCAGGTTAATACAAAGATATAAAGTCTCCATCTTTTTACGGCTGAATAGTATCCAGTGGTGTGGTGTGTGTGTGTGTGTGTGTGTGTGTGTACATGCATGCCAGTTTATTTATCCATTCCTGGGTTGATGGGCATTGCGGTTATCCACATCTTTAGACTTTAGACGCATCTTTTAAATTGGGGTGTAGGTCATCTCATTGAGGTATAAGAGTTCTATATACTCTAGATACAAGTCCTTTATCAGACACATGATTTGCAAAATTTTCTCCTAGGCTGTGGCTTACTTTTTTATTTTCTTACTGGTATCTTTTGAATTGTAAAGGCTTTTATTTAAATAAATTTAAAATATACAATTTTTTTCCTTTTTTTTTTGAGAGAGTCTTGCTCTGTCTCCTGTGCTGTAACGCTGTGGTATCATCATAGCTCACTGCAACCTCAAACTCCTGGGCTCCAGTGATCCTCCTGCCTCAGCCCCTCAAGTAGCTGGAAGTATAGGAGCATGCCACCATGCTGAGCTAATGTTTCTATTTTTTGTAGAGATAGGATTTTTTTTTTTTTTGCAGTTTTTGGGCAGGGCTGGTTTTGAACCTGCCACCTTCAGCATATGGGGCCAGCAAGAGATAGGATCCCTACTCCCTTGAGCCACAGGTGCCGCCCTAGAGATAGGATCTTGCTCTTTGCTCAGGTTGGTCTCAAACTCCTGAGCTAAAGTGATCCTCTGGTTTTGGCCTCTCAGAGTGCTGGGATTACAGGAGTGAGCCACCACGCATGGCCAATAAAGTACAATTCAGGTTTATGATTCATTTTGAGTCAATTATGTGAGGCAAGAATCTAAGTGTTTTGTTTATTTGTAGATTGGTTGGTATATAGATACCTAATTGTTCCAGAACCACTTGTTGAAAAGACAATCCTTTCCTCACTGAATTGCCTTGGCCCCTCTGTTGAAATCCAATACACCATAAATGACTATCCTTACACCATTACCATAATGTCTTAATTATCCTAGCTTTGTATTTAATTTTCAAATAATGTAATTTAGTCAGTCCCCCAACTTTTTTCTTTTCTTTTTTTTTCCTTTTTTTGTCACAGGGGTCTTAGTCTCTTGCCCAGGCTAGAGTACCATGGTGTCATCATAGTTCACTGCAACCTCCAACTCCTGCATTCAAGCTAACCTCCTGCCTCAGCCTCCTGAGCAGCTGGCACTGCAGGTGCACTAAGGCCAACTAATTTCTTTATTTTTTATAAAGAAAAGGTCTTCTTAAGTGTTACTCAGGCTGGTCTCAAACTCCTGACCTCAAGTGATCCTCTTGTTTTGGCCTCTCAGAGTGCTAGGATTACAGGTGTGAGCCACCACAGGCAATAAGTTTTCTTTCTCTTTAGTTTTTTTTTTTTTTTTGAGACAGATTCTTACTTTGTCACAGAAAGTGACATCATAGCTCACAGAAACCTTAACTCAAGTGATCCTCCTGCCTCAGCCACTCAAGTACCTGGGACTACTGGTGCTCACCACAACATCTGGCTATTTTTTAGAGACAGAGTCTCACTCTTGTACAGGCTGGTCTGGACCCCCTAAGCTCAGGTGATCCACCTGCCTCGGCCTCCTAGAGTGCAGATTACAGGCATGAATCATCTCACCTACCTATGTTTTTCTTTTTAAAAACCGTTTTGGCTGTTGCATTTCCAAATACATTTTAAGATGTTAGGATAATATTGGGATTTTATTTATGATTAGGGTTATGATAAATTTGTGAATTTATTAGGAATAGCATTAGGGTGAATTTGTGAATTTCTACCAAAAAAAGCCTATGGAGATTTTGCTAGGAATTGCGTTAAATCTATTCATCAATTTAGGAAAAATGTCCATTTTAACAATATTGAGCCTTTCCAATTATTGAGATTTTCTTTAATTTCTCTCAAAAAGATTTTATGGTTTTAAGTGTATAAAGCTTATCTCTCTTGGTCAAATTCTTAAATATTTTTTCTTTTAAATTTTTCTTTATTTCAAAACATTATAGGGGTACAAATGCTTTTGGTTACCTGGACCACTTTTGTAACACCTAAGTCACAGCCTAAGTGTGCCCATCACCCAAACAGTATTCCCTGTACCTGTTAGGTAGTATGTTTTTCTTTTTGAGGCTATTGTGAATGAAATTATTTTCTCAATTTCTTTTTTATAAACATGACCATTGATTACTATAAAACTATAGTTAATTTTTATAGATTGATCTTGCATCCTGAGACCTAGATATATTTTTTACTAGTTCAATTAGTGTTTTTATAGATTTCTTGGGGTTTTCTACATATAGGATGATCTCATCTGTGAATAAAGACAATTTTTTTTTTTTTGAGACAGAGTCTCACTCCATCACCCTGTGTAGAGTGTCATGGTGTCATCATAGCTCACCGCAACCTCAAACTCTCGAGAAGGCTCAAGACCTTGCATCAGCCTCCTGAGCAACTGAGACTACAGGTGCCCATCATGACACCTAGCTACTTTATTTTTATTCTTAATGTTTTTTGCCTATGCTTTCTCCAAAATCTCCAGTATACTTTTGAATAGAAGTGGTGAGAATGAACATTCTTGTGTTGCTCCTGATCTTAGAAGGAAAATATTCACTCTTCCACCCTTATGTATAATGTTAAGTTATAGGATTTTTGCAAATTTTATAGGTTGAAAAAGTTCTCTTATTAGTTTGTTCAGAGGTTTCATCATGAATAGATGTTGGATTTTGTCATATGATTTTTTTCAAAACCTATTGAAATGACCATGTCTGTTTTTTATTTTTTATATACATATTATATTAATTAATGTATCCCTGGGACAAATCTCTCTTGATCATGGCACGTAATCCTTTTTATATCCTGCTAAATTTGGTGTGCTGATATTTGGTTAAAGATCAGTGTTCATGAGGGATATTGGTCTATAGTTTTCTTATGTTTTTTTGTCTGGCTCTAATATCTGGGTAATTAACCTCATAGAATAAATTGGGAGTTAATTCCTTCTCTTCTTATTTTTTAAAAGAATTTGAAAACAATTCTTTAAATATTTGACAGAATTCATCAATAATAACAACTGGGCCTGAGGTTTTTGTTGTAGGAAGATTTTTAATTACTACTTACATTTATTTACATGTCATGTGAATTTGAATTTTTCATTTCTTCTGGAGTCAGTTTTCCCAATTTGTGCCTTTCTGGTAATTTTTAAATTTCATCTAAATTGTTTTTTTTTGTTTTTTTTAATAATTTTATTGAATCATAATTATGTACATTGGTGCAATCACAGGGCACGATTCATATACATTCAGAAATATTTTGATCATACTGTTACAGATATCCTTCATGGCATTTCCTTGATCACTATATA
>CAUYON010138500.1:0-44604 GCA_963573935.1 Arctocebus calabarensis | reverse complement strand
TATTCAGCCATTAAAAAAAATGGAGACTTTACAGCCTTTGTATTAACCTGGATGAAAGTGGAACACATTATTCTTAGTAAAGCATCTCAAGAATGGAGAAGCATGAATCCCATGTACTCAAGTTTGATATGAAGACAATTAATGACAATTATTGACACAGTGGGGGTGAGGGAAGGGGAGAGCAGAGAGAGAAAGAATGAGGGAGGGGTGGGGAAAGGAAGAGCAGAGAGAGGGAAGGCACAAGGGCGGTGGGGTCTTGGTGGGCCACACATTTTGGGGGGCAAAACACGATTGTAAGAGGGACTTTACCCAACAAATGTAACCAGTGCAACATGGTTTCTTGTACCCGCAATGAATCCCCAATAATAATAATAAAAACAAAGATTATGATTAAAGACTGTAACCTAGGGCAACTCCTATTCTGATGTTAGGTGGAAGTAACTAACGTTAAACTTAAAGAGATAGCTGCAGGTCAACATCCATTGTGCTGTGAGGAGGAAGTCACTAAGGTTAAGCTTAAATTTGGTAACCCAGGTCAACCCCCTTTGTGATGTTCGGAGGAAGCTGTGAAGCTTAAGGTTAAAGATGGTAACTCACGTCAGCACCCATTGTGATGTGAGCAGGAAGTCACTAAGGTTAAGCTTAAAGATGGTAACTCAGGGCAAAACCCACGGTGAAATTAGGAGGTGATCATTGAGTTTAAGGTTAAAGATAGTTACCCAGGGCAACACCCACTGTGACATTAAGAGGACATCATTGAGGTTAAGCTTAAAGTTGTAACCCAGGTCAACTCTCACTGTGACATCAGCAGGTGATCACTGAGGTTAGGCTTAAAGATGGTAACCCAGGGAAAAACACACTCGGACATCATGATGAGGTTAAGCTTAAAGTGGTAACACAGGGCAACACCCACTGTGAAGTCAGGAAGTTGACAATGAGGTTAAGATTAAAGATGGTAACCCAGGGCAACACCCACTGGGGCATCAGGGGGTCGTCACTCAGGTTGAGCTTAAAAACAGTAACCAAAAGTAACACCCAGTGTGACATCAGGAGGATGTGACTGTGGTTAAGCATAAAGATGAAAACCAAGGGCAATACCCACTGTGGTGTCAAGAGGACATCACTGAGGTTAATCTGAATGACTGAAACCAGAGTAACACCCACTGTAGCATTAGAAGGACATCACTGATGTTAAGCTTAACAATGGTAATCCAGGACAGAACCCACCGTGACATCAGGAGGACCTCACTGAGGTTAAGCTTAAAGTCAGTAAAAAAGCTTAATTACAGTAACCCACGGCAATACCCACGTCACTTTAAAGATAATGACAGTAACCCAGGGCAACACCCATTGTGATGACAGGACAACCTGAACTGAAACTTAAGGATAGTAACTCAGGGCAAGATTCTCTGTGACACTTTGTGGACATCACTGAGGTTAAGGTTAAGGTTGGTAACCCAGGACAATACCCGCTGTGGCATCAGGATGACATCACTGAGGTTAAGCTTAATGATGGTAAGCCAGGGCAAGACACACTGTTGCATCACAATAATGTTACTGAGGTTAAGCTTAAGGATGATAACCCAGGTCAATACATGCTGTGTAGTCATGATGACATCACTGAGGTTAAGCTTAAGGATGCTAACCCAGGGCCAAACCCCATGTGGCTTCAGGATGATGACAGTGATGTGAATCTCAAAGAGGGTAACACAGGGCAACACTCCATGTGACATCAGGAGGATATCACTGAGGTTAATCTTAAAGACGGTAACCCAGGACAACACCCACTGTGATGTCAGGAGTATGTCACTGAGGTTAAGCTTTAAGACGTTAACCCAGGGCAAGACCAACGGGGAGGTGAGGAGGATGTCACTGAAGGTAAGCTTAAAGATGGTAACCCAAAGCAACACCCACTGTGACATCAGGAGTATGTCACTGAGGTTAAGTATAAAGATGATAACCCAGGTCATCACCCACAGTGACATGAGGAGTAAGTCAGTGAGATTTAGCTTGATGATGGTAATCCCTTGCAGCAACCAACATGATGTGTGGCAGACATCACTGAGGTTAAAATTAATGATAGTAAACCAGGACAACATCCAAGGTGAAGTCAGGAGGACATCACTGAGGTTAATCTTAAAGATAATAACAAAGGGTAACATCCACTGTGACGTAGAGGGATGTCAATGAAGTTAAGCTTAACAACAGTAAACTAGGGCAACACCAATTGTGACATCAAAAGGATGTCACTGAGGTTAACCTTAATGATGGTAACCAAGGGCAAAATCAACTTTGATGTCACTGAGGTTAAGCTTAAGGACGTTAATGCAGGTCAACACCACCTCATGAATGTTATGTCAATCAGGTTGATAAAAATATCTCAGATTGCATGTGAAGCCCGCACACTGTACCCCATGATTGAACTAATGTACACAGCTATGATTCAATTAAAAAAAAAAAATAGATCAGTAACTTTAAAAAAAAAAAAAAGGGAAGATTCCCAAATAAACCAGAAGATAGAAGACAGAAAGCCTGATGATCAGGTTAGTACTTGTGCTACTTCAGCCCTCCATAGCAGAGATGTGAGGTGACCAGGTTACGTGGTACAACTAACCACATATAACTGAGTAACATGGAATTCTCTTCCCTAGACAGTTTTGTCTCAGCCTTACAACTTTCTGAGTTCTGCTATTGCAAGTTATTTATTATTAATCCCTCCTGATCCCTTCAGGTGTTATGAAAGTGTTCAATCAATACTTTCAAACATTTACACAACTGAACAAAAATAGAACCACTTACCTCTCTAAAACCATCCCCAACATTCTCAGTTGGGCTTTTTATGTTGGCTCTTTCTCCTGAACTGAATGCTGATAACATCAAATCTCTTCCTTTCAAGGGGTAAACAGAAAGCTCTGCTACTAGAACATCTCAAAAAAAAAAAAAAAAAAAAAAAACCCAAGTTAAATGGTATAAATGGCTTCAGGCCTATGAGCTGGGCTGACCTTACCTTACTCACCGAATCTACCTTACCTAGTCTGTGCTGAACTTTATTCTCCAACATCAGACAAGTTTGCTGCCCTCAGGCATCTCTAATACTATATGATATTACTTTATAATTATCGTCTGTCTTCCCAAGCTCTCCACAAGAACGTACTATCCAGGGATCCAGGGTATCCATTACTTGTCACCCTCAGGCCCTCCCAGTGCTTACATATAGCAGGCACTATCGGGTTAGCTGTCCAGAGACTTCCTTTCTCATAATGAATTCTCATAGGATCCAACTTGGAAATTCTATGATAAACAACTATGAAATTAAAAAGTCTTACCATTCCTGGAAGTAGTAATATACTAGAAATTCCTACCTGCAATAGAATATCCATCAAAACCAGGGTTCCAGAAAGCACTGGAGGCCATGGAAGTTACTGTACCTGCATGCCTCTCCATTTCCTCAGCCCTCCTGCCTTCCTGTACCAGCTATGTACTAGTATACTGGATTTTCTTATTAAAATATCTTAAAATACTTCTCTCAAGTTCTACTAAGGTCTTAATTTTAACCTCTATTATGGTCAGTTTGTTGATGAGGACTGCATGACCAGGGACTTAGGGACTACCCCCATTTTCTAATTTCCTCAGTTGCTCTTGACTTCCCATCCACAGGCTTCTGAAGGAAACATTCAGAAGATTCTCAGCAAGATGATCACGCTTTTTTAAGTAGTCTATCACAACCATGGACGAGTACGAGGCCCACTGGCATTTGCCCAAATAAATTTTCTTAACTTTCATTGAAAAACTTCTGATACCTTCTTCCTTTAATGTTGGCACACACAAAATTCTCCTGTTTTTATGAGCAAGTTTTTCAAATAAGAAATTTACTCTAGCTACAATCAACCTTTCTAGAAGGAAACAATTCTCTCTGATGTGACAAGACCTACTAAAAATCAACAATGGCAGGAACAGCAGCTGTGCAACACTGCTGACACCTACAAGAAGAGACAGGGGAAAAGCTGGTAGGGGAAAAAATAAGTCCATAAACATTGCAGAGAGGCAAAGCTCCCCCTACTCTCACGCGACATGCAGCAACCAATTACTCTCTCAAAAGAAGAATGCAGGTCTTACATGAAGTGGAACAATTAATTTCACGCTTGTCATCCTGGCCTCAATAGTAAGTTGATTTGAATCAGATATTTGCGGTACATTACAGCTTGCAGGGGACAGTTCTAGTGCCTCCTGAGCTGACAGACTGCTCTGATGGCTACCATTGTAAAACAATCCATCAATAAGAGTAATTATGGTATTGATCAAAGTGGTTGGCTGCTTCAGATTGGAATCAATTCTCAGGAGTTGCTGGGAACAGAAATGTCTAATAGACTATTCCATCACTCGTCACTGCAACAACTGAAACATCTAATATTCTGGAAAGTTCTTAATAATTACTCATTGAATCTGCATTTCTGCTTCGCTGGTCATAACTAGACCCTGCTTACTGTAGCCTAAAAGTCAGTCCAAGTGGATGAAGGAAGGGCCTAAGGCAGATTTATAAAGTAGTGCCAGCATTGACCCAAAAAAGTAGGAGAAACAATATGGAAAATTACCTTCGATACTTTTTTTTTTTAAATCAGAGTATCTCATTATTTTATTTTCCTCCAGAGCTTCTAGGTAAGAAAATACATAGGAAGAAGACAGCTTATTTTCTAGAGGCTGCTCTTACAGTGGTCCTGAAAAGAGAAGAACATTCTTCATTTTAATGTTGATGGCATCCATAACAGAGAGCATAATGCCATTAATGAGAAATTCTTCTGGATATGTCATTTACCATATTCTGGCTCATACAGAAAAATCTGGGCTCTGTGGGAAGCAGCATAAACTTGGGGAGACTCACAATAACACACAAGCCCAACAAACCTAATAAACCAACTTTCTTTTGTCCTTACTCAGATGCCTATTGACTTATAATCAGGTTCTTCATATCTAGTGCAGGCCCCACATGGCATAAGAAGACCTCAGAAGCTGCCACATTCCTCATCAGACAGCCCCTTAATCCATATGGACAGAGAAAGGGTGGCAGTTCAATCTTCAGGACATCCTCCTCTAGTCATGGCAAGACTTGATTAACACAGCACTTTCAACCACTCCACACACCTCCCCAGTGAAAGATTACAGGTCTACTAGAAGAGGTGTTGCCAATCTCAGGTTTAAGGCCCTTCTGTTTCCAAAACTGTGTATACAACCTTTGTTCTGGGTATAATTCAACAATGAGTCCCCAGAGCCTCTTTTTTAGTCCCGAAATTTGGCAGACACCCTATCTTCAGCTATGTTTTTGAATATTCACTTTTTTCATTAAATATTTCATTGCCCACCCCAACACTGACCCTCAATGGATGTGTAATTGAGTTGCTTAACCTCTCTGTGCCCTGCAACCACATCCACCTCTACATGGCAGGGAAGAAGGGGGTATAAAATGATTGGTTCTGCGTGTGATGTGTTCAGAAAAGGCTTTTCTGGAAGACATTAGAGGCGACTTGAGAGAATCCCAGACTAGCTAGCAGTAGAGGTGAAGACGGTCTCTTAGGCAGACTAAACATTATAAGTCAAAGCCTAAAAGGTAGGAATTGGGGCCAACCATCACAGAAAGGGCTGGGGTACAGACCACCAAAGTTGGGTGGGAAGCAGACAGGGAAGGGCCTAGAATACAAATCTCCAAGATTGTATTTTTATTATAGGCAATGGGAGAATCATTCTGGTCATCGAAGCAAAGAAGCAAGCCGATGGAAATACTGTTTTAGAAAAGGTAGCCCAGGAACTATTGTGCAGAATGGACCAGTTAGGAGGGGAACACAATCACTCTGTTATGTGAAAGCTGCAAGACTGGCCTAATCTTATTAGGAATTTACAGGATCATCAGTTGTGAAACTCCTATATATCAAAGCTCTATAAGATACCTGAGTGAACTCTAAGTTATGTGTGGAAAGTTTCAAGATAACAACATAGTTATTTAAAGGCTTAGAAGGTTTTAATGCCAGAATGACTCTTAACTCTCCTTAGCTCTATAAACATTTACCATAAAATCAAACATGATTCCATTTTTAAAAGGAGGAAATTGAGTTGAGATAGTTTTTAACCTGAGAGAAAAATGTGTGCAACAGAAACTAAACAGTTATTCCACATGGGAAAAGTTACAGATGTTTGCCTTCCCTCAGCAACCAAATATTCACTGATGGCGAGATGACGGAGGCAGGTGATAGTCAACTGAGATTGCTCCAGTGCTTTTATCTGCATGTGGCAGCACCTTTGAGCTGGGGCTGGAGGGTAAGGAAGATGTCCTGTTAATGCTCTTCATGGTAGATTCCATTGATAAAGCCCCCACGCTGTTTGTAAGAACTGTGTTCAGCTCAGAAATTGCACCAACTCCCTTATAACATACACACTGCTGTGTATAATGTTTTCCTATATCTTTCTTATTGATTTCCATGAATCTGTGATAAAGAAGATTTTTGCTTTAATTCAAATAAATTTATAACGATTTTAACATCAAAAACTGTATTAACTGTACTAACTTCTGACAAGCTAAGTGCAACTCTTAGCACTGAGCACTTAATATTTGCAACAACCCTATGCATTAGGTGCCATTGTATTCTCCATTTTCATCCCAGAAAACCAAAGTTGAGAGAAGTTAAGTTATTCATGTAAGTCCCTATCTTTACCCACACATACAGGCATATCACAGATGCACAAAGAAGCTAACAAAAGGTTGCCTTTGGTGGATACATTATTGTACTCCTATAGAGTAAATACACTGCATTGTTCAAAGAAGCCAAAATTGTTCATCAGAAGCTAATGGACTGAGTTCTCACTGGTCTCTAGGCCAGCCCCGCCCCCAAGAGGAAATAGAAGGGTAAAGAGGAAGAATTGGATTATGACATAATGAACCACTTTATCCCCAGTATCCTACTGAAAGGAAAATTACCCCCCAGAGATCAAACACATCCCTAGAAACCCCAACGTTGTCATTTGATGGGAGAGTTTCTCTCCTCAGAGCAGAGCTTTTTAAGTAGTCTGCATAAGTACCAATATCCTCTAGGGAAAAAGATATTTTTGAGCCCAACAAAGACTTAACCCCAGTGACTTGCTTCAAGGAAACACAGGGAACCACACTTTAAACAAAATATTTGGGTGACTTTATAGGGAACTCTTGGATTGAGACTGGAGACATTCTGCTACCCCAAGAATCCTCCAAAAGGCACACCTGTGTATGCAAGGTGACAAACACTTCCTCCACAATGAAACAAGTGTAATAAGGATAAAGAGACCGACCTACACTCCGTGCTCTCAAAAGGAGGAACATCACAAAGCTCATGAAGCTGAGCAAAGAAACACCTTGAAAACAAGTGTCTCAAGATGCCACCCCAACACAAAGACGCTCTGAACAGCAGCTCCTGAACGTGGAGCAGTTTTGAATCTTTAACACCAAAGGTGCAATGTCAGAGCCACGTGTAAACAAGATGGGCACTGAATGAACAGCACAGTAAGAATAGTAAGTGAAATCTTCTTCTAAAAGAATAGCAGAATCTCTGAAAGTGTGGATAGGTTGCTGAGGCCAAGAAATGACTTAAGGGGAGACACCAGATTTATGGAAATGAAGAACTGACATTGCTTTCTGGGGGCCCATCCTCCTGCTGGGTCTTCTCTCCCCGATGCCTGCAGAGTTCTTGCACTCAACACCCTGCTCGTGCAGACCCCAGTCAGCAGCAGGCTGGTTGACAGCAGGAGCACAGCAGGTGTGTAGGAGGTTTTAGCCATAGGTCCAGGCACAAACAACCTGGCAGGCCACTGAGTGATGGCAATAGAGCTGCGCAGGTGAGAATAGCAGAGAGCGGAGAAAGGCAGTCCTATGTGCCAGGGCAGGCGACCTGCAGGGAGAGACCAGAAATAGGAGAGAGAGAACATAGTCCTTGCACTGCAGCCAAGTCCTAGTGACACAGTCACTGGCCAGTTAAAGTTTTACTGAACCCTTTAAAACACTTTTAAAATAAAGATAGGAGGGATTAGAAATAAAACCTCTTTAGTTTTACCTCTTAGCTCTCTAATATCTAGTAGACACCGGCCTATTGTCCTTAACCACAGATATGAGACACAACCAAACTCATGCTGATATCACATTTCCATCTTTAGAAGGGCTGATGTTATCGCCCGTGTATATCCGTACTGTGATGAAGTTATTCTCAAATAATTCTTGGTACAAGAAGGACTGTACCTAACAATTTCAAATATTGTGATTCGGTTGTTTGTGCCCTGACATTAACATGAAATAAAATATATATGTATGAAATGAAACAAAATGAAATAGATAAAATAAAGTAAGAATATTTTGGTGTGAAAACCAGAACAAATAGCCCAACCTAAATCTAGAACTAGTCTTCTGATATTCTCATTAACAGCACATTCTTGCAAGAAAACAAAGGTTTTTTTTTTTCTTCCAGTATCTACCTGTCTTTTAGCAAAACTGTATAAAGAGAATTAAAAAGAGCAGGTGAGAGAGAGAGACAGATCATTATATCAAAAATGCAGCTCTGCAAAAAGAGAAATTGGAACCACTGGGATACAGGTACTTTACATAGCTGTATCTTGGGATCTTCCAATTAAGGAGAATTTCTAAAAAGATTACTGCATCAATAAAAAATTACACAAATACTAGAAACAAGCAGATTTCAATAGGCGAGCTGAAACAGTCAAACACCAGGGTTTTGCTATAACCCAGCAGGTCTGTAAGTCTCACACTACTGTTCAGTCTTATAAGTAAAATGGTCTTATGACAATATCGTTTTGGTATTTCTGTTTGTAACTCCTTGGAACCAAGTCACTTTACAATTCTACTCCACATCAATTCTATACTCATCTTCCAATGTATCAATATTCATTTACATTCAAGTCAAAAGATGGAGATTTCAAAGGCTAGAGCAGACGCAAGGCAAACACTGTTTAGAAAAGCAATAAAGGTACTCTATTTCTGAAATTACTGTAAGGGCCAGAGGAGATGAAATTGGTGTTCAGGGGAAGGCTCCTAGAGTCCTTTTTTGACCAAAATGGGTTGATATTTGAGGTTCCCATATATTCTCACTCACTACAATGCCACAGTCAGCAGATTCTCAATAAACAGAGGGAGATGACAGTAATAATAATGCCTCCACAAGGAATCTTGGGTTTGTCATCTCATTCCATCCTAAATAATATACAGCTTCCAATTAAGATATTTACACAGATACACTTGGTATCTCTTAATTTCAAAGAACAAGCACACTGACTTTTTAGTCAGAGACACCTTGCACCTTTGTTACACCCTGCACCTTGCACCTCCGCTTCTCTACCTCTAGTAACATGGCCTTAGTGTAGTCCCCCTTCACCTCTTGCAGAAGCCCCCTCTCTGCTCCTCTGCTCCCCTCCTGCCTCCCCTCTTTCAAGACACTGTGCAGGATCAGTGCCATGTGGGCACAAACCATGCTAAACTTCTTCCTGGGAACACCTGCTCTTCCTACATGGTCGGACCCTACCTAAATCACCTACGTTACCCCTGGCCACTCTCCACTGACAGTCTGCATCTAAGACTGTCTATGCGCATGATCTCCAGGCTGGTGCTGCTGGGGGCCTTTGCACCAGCTGTTTGTCCTGCCTAGAGTGCTCTTTAATCAGATCCTCATTCCTTCCCGTCATTGGACTTCACATTACAGGCTACCTTCCCTGCTTATCTGCTATCTAGGACAGTGTCTATTTCTCTGCTGTCTGGTATTTTCTTGTTCATTTGTGTCTCATCCTTCCCCTACTAGATTGCAAGCGTAGCATGCCTATCACCTTTGTAAATAAAATATATTGATAGTTCTTTTATAAAAATGTATTTACATAAGCTGACAAATAAAAATTGGTATACAGCTTGATGTTTTGATATGGGTAGACATGGCTAGATGGGCTAAGGCAAGCTATTTGAACATGGGCATTACCCCACATACTTATTTACTGTGTGTGGTAAGAACACTTCAAATCTACTCTCTCAGCAATTTTCAACACATAAACAGTAAATTGGCGGATTTATAGTTCCACGTTTGTCACTTATCGACCACATGTTCACCACTGAACACAAAATCAGGACTTTGCCTGGTGATCCCAGTGTGCACATTAGAACAAAGTCAACCAGTCATGAAGAAAAAAGAGAGGAAAATGGTGGTGACCCAAGAAGGGCTAATTGATCACAGCTGCTTTTTATTAAACCTCAGACATCATCTATATCATATCGAAGGAGCACATGACAACTCAGAGAGAAAAACAGTGTGCTCTGAGGAAGCCTACCCACCAGATGCCTTTGCCCACCACATTTTCAGAGAAGTACCAATTGTTCTGCCACTGTCAGGGGACACCACGACAGCAAAAGGTTCATCATAGTATGACATTTTACAAATAATAAAAGCAGAATTAAAGAGTTATCTATAGTTACTTAGGGCCATTCTGGACCACTTTTATATTATGAGGAGACAAAAGACAAAAGGAGAAACAGTCTCACATACTCCCCAAAGACATCCTGCCCAGAATTTTGGTACAGAAGGCTGAATGTTTGGGTTTTAGTCACAGTTCTCCAGGGAAACAGAAACACTAAGGTGTGTCTATGGGGCAAGGGAAGAACAGAGAGAGAGAGAAAGAGAGAGATGGATTTATCATAAGGAACTGGCTTTCCAGATTATGGACACTGGAATTTAAACATGGGCTGGCAGCCTACAGACCCAGGACGGCCATGGTGAACATGAAGCTCAAAGGCAGCACAGTGGAGAAGTCCGGTGTGCTCTGGGATGAGGGTCTTTCTATTCTATTCTGGGCTTCAATGGATTGGGTGAGGCCCACTCACATTATGGAAGGCAATCTGTTTATTCAGTGTTCTCTAATTGAAATATTAATCTCATCCAAAAACACTCTCCAAACTGGCGCGTAGAATTAACCATCACATGTCCTTGTTGATTTGGGACCTAAACGTGTCTACTTCAACTGTGCTTAATCTCCATACAGAAATAATCACAAGGTCATATTTCCTCCTAACATGATACAACTATCTAGGTACAACCAAAAATACACTAACCCTTCCCCCAGAAGAGGACTCAAAATCTTTGGATGGTGTTTATTCTTCTCCTTGATATTTTTTAATTTAAATACTATGATATTAAATCAGTCCATCTTATGTCACAATATAAAAGGATAACAGAAGGAACAAAACAACAACATCTGCCATGTGTACACACACACATTCATAACTAAATGGGGAAATACTCATGACAATTACAGTCTTCATTTCCACAACTGGTCTCCTAGTCATAGCTGCCATGAATAACTACCTTCGTGGCCAGGCATAGTGGCTCATCCCTGTAATCCTACCATGCTGGGAGGCCAAGGCAGGTAGATTGCTTGAATGTAGGAGTTCCAGATCAACCTGAGCAAGACTGAGACCCTGTCTGTACTACAAATTGAAAAACTAAGCTCAATTTACAATTGCCAAATTGTAAAAATGACTTAAATGCCCACGAATCCAGGAATGGATTAACAAGCTACGGTATATGTATGGAATACTATGGAATGCCATTCAGCCATTAGAAGAGATGGAGACTTCATATCTTTTGTTTTTTTGTTTGTTTGTTTTGAGACAGAGCCTCAAGCTGTCACCCTGGACAGAGTGCTATGGCATCACAGCTCACAGCAACCTCCAATTCCTGGGCTCAAGAGAGTCTCCTGCCTTAGCCTCCCAAGTAGCTGGGACTACAGGCACCCGCCACAATGCCCGGCCAATTTTTGGTTGCAGCCGTCATTGTTGTTTGGCAGCCCCGGGCTGAATTCGAACCCGCCAGCTCAGGTGTACATGGCTGGCGCCTTAGCCTGTTGAGCCACAGGCACCGAGCCAGACTTCATATCTTTTGTATTAACCTGGATGAAGGTGGAACACATTATTCTTAGTGAAGCATCACAAGAATGAAGAAGCAAAAATCCAATGTACTTAATTCTAATACAAAGACAATAGATGACCTAATACATGGTGGGGTGTAGGGGAATGAGGGAGCGGGGAGAGGGAAGAAGGGTGGGGACTGAAGGGGTCACAGTGTATGACACACCTTGGGGCAGGACACAATTATAAGAGGGGATTTTTCTGACAAATGCAATCACTATAACCTAATTCTTTGTACCCTCAATGAATCCCAAACAATAAAAAATAAATGAATAAATAACAAAAATTAAAAAACTAGCCGGATATGTGGTGGATACCTGTAGTCCCAAATTTAGGAGGCTAAGAAAAGGGGATCACTTGAGCCCAAGAGTTTGAGGTTGCTGTAGAGCTAGGACACCATGGAACTCTACCCACGGAATAGACTAAGACTGTCTCAAAAATGAAATCAAAACTACCTTCTTCTGCTACCCATTCTCTATTCCCTTTGTCTTCAGCAAGCACCTCAGCTGGAAAGTAAAAGAACACATTACCACTACCAAGAGTCCTTCCAGAGAATCAAAGCCCAGTCTGGATTAGCCTGTGATTGCAGCTGCCAATATGCAGAAAATCCCAAGGACAGAAGAACAGGGTGATTCTACCACCAGTGAGCAAAATACAGACTATGGGAAACTCTAAAAGTTAAAGACCCTCAATTACTAACAGATAAAATTGTAAGTGGGGGGAGGAATGGAGAAGGAAGCTCCAGTTGAAAGAAGGTTAAAGATACCAAATAAAAAGAAAATGGGCAAGATTAAACTATAGTGCCTGGGGAAACACACTTGAGGAGTCAAACCACAAAGACATGCAAAAAAGTAATTAAAATAAAGAAAGATTTCAAGATCTATGCCCACCTTGAACTTATGGTCTAATGGGAATTAAGGAATAAAAATAAATAAAAACATGTAAATATTCCCTGTTAGGAATTATCAGATGATAATGATAATAGAGATGCAAATCCCAAAGACAGCATACTCTTTAAAAAGTTTCCATTCTTGAGGCCTAGTGCAGTGGTTCACACCTGCAATCCCAGCATTCTGGAAGGCCAAGGCGGGTGGATTGCTTGAGCTCAGGAGTTCAAAACTAGCCCAAGCAAGACTAAGACCCTACTTCTATTCTACTAAAAAAGAATAAAACTAGCCTGTAGTCCCAGCTACTGGGGAGGCTAAGGTGAGAGGATGACTTGAGCCCAGGAGTATGAGATTCCTGTAAACTATGATGATGCCATCGCACTCTAGCCTGGGACAACAGAGTGAGATTCTGTCTCAAAAAATAATAAACGGTCAAAAGTATCCATTCTTGTGTTACGTGTCCATTTAGGGATTAGACAAGGAGTGAGGGCATTGGTGATGGTTTCTAACTTTGAGATGAGCCTAATTTCCCATACTCAGCATTCATTCATGATGGTACTGGTGAGGGACTGGGGCAGGCCTTTTAAATAGATGTTCTCTCAAACTCTGCATTATATCAAGTAACATCAGTCGACTGATGGAACCCACGCCCTGGCCCAAGGTGCTTGCTTTTAGTGCCATAGCCACCCAGTGGAGTGGAAGGTAATCCAGTGCCCCAGGTTCTGGATGGAGGATGGATCTTAGGCCCCAGCCTGCAAAGATAAAACCTCCTGATGGCCAAGAATCTGTTTTCTCCATTCAGCACAAGCCACCTTCTGATGGGCCCGGGCAGGGAGTTCCCCAGGGAATAATCATTCATTCATTTTCTCTCTCTCTCTCTCTCTCAAAAAAGACTATGTTCTGTTCCAATCCAGCTACCTAACTATTTATAGGCTATGAAAATATAATTTATTGTCAAATAAAGACACTCTTGAGAGGGAAAGGGAGTGACATTAGTAATTATGCCAGACAACAGGTATAAACCGGCAGTTTGCTGGGTCAATCAGGACAAATTTGCCCTAGCTATGATCCACCCAACACATTTTAAATTGCTTAAGCATTACCTAAGTCTTTCTAGAATTTTTGTTGTTCTGATCACCACATGAAAAGCAATAACATCAGACTCTCAATGGCTCTCAAATGGTATGGACAACAAGGGGATTTTAGGAAATACACAAACATGATCTTTTAATTTCATTAGTTAACTATCTCAATATGGATTGGACATATGTAGAGATAGCACTTCAAACGTGATTTTATATATATTATTGCTTACAATGAATTCAAAGTCTTTCAAATTGTTGGTAGATTTAAATTTTAAAACATCCAGTAAACACTTCTACAGGTGATCCCAGCACACATAAGAATGGATGCTAGTTATGGACAACTACTTTGAAAACTACTAGCACAAGCAATGCACATTCCTTTTTCTTTTCTTTCAGCCAATCAGTCAAAAAGCCTCTGCTGAGTCTTTACTATGAGCCAGGCATTACCCTAGACCCTGGAGTCACGTGGTAACCCTGACCCCTGGCCCAGAGAACTCACCAGCCAGTGAGTCTTCAACAAAAATTATGTAATTTTTAAAGCTAATAAGGCTTTTGATAGTTTACTGTAATAACAACAGATATTATTGTGCTTCACATGTAACAATTTCCACATACCCAATTTTGTTCAACTAATTGCTTTTAGTTTAAATCCTCAGAGCAAACACCATTTCCCAAGATCACCTACAACAGCAGCTGCTTATGGCTCCCAGCTGCTCCCGCCAGGCCACAGATTCCAGGCATGTCCCAACGCCTGCCCAGACCACTTTTGTTTATCAGTAGCCAGTGGGGCCACTTTTACCAAAACAACGTAAAAGGAGACGCTGATCTGTAAGGACACCAAGATTTCTGTATTTCCTCCAAACAGTGCTGGGAGTTGAGAAGGACTGGGGGCACTATTCAGCTGAGAGATGAGGTGCTCTTATTAGTTAGGCAGATCTATCCCAGCAGAGGCTCAGGAGTGTGACACCTGTGCCTGCCAGGCACCTCGTCATCTGCAGACTCTACCGTACAGTTTGGAGAGCTTACATTTCAATATCCACCTCTATGTGAATCCAGTGAGGAAGGCAGGGAAGGTACCAGCTGAAAAGTAGCAAAGCTGAGTCCGTGTACAAGTATTTTCTGCGCAGCTGTTATAAGTCTGAAGTTCGGAGCCCCAGAATCAAGCAGCTCAATTCCAAGGCCCTCCTTCCTCATGCAGCACTCTCTATGGGGAAGGAATTTTTTGCTTGTTTGTTTGATCTTCCCCTTTTGATTCTTATCAACTCACTTTATTTTATTAAGAACTGTCCAGTGCTTCACTGGTCTTAGTAATGAGTATAAAGAGAATAACATCATGTAATGTAATGTCAATGCATTCCACTGCAGTGCAATGTAAAAGACATGTGAACACTAAAAGTCTTCATCTTTCTGTCCTAGCCCACATGGCTTCCAAGCAGTGGAGACAGGTCAACAATTTGGCTTTAAGATCACAAAAGTAATGAATAGATAAGAACAAAAGAGAAAAAGAGTACTAAAAATAATTTGAGAAACCTATGAACCCACAGAAGACTAACCACTGAATGTAGTCAAGAGCACCCATTCTATTTTTGGCTGGTTCTTCTCGCATTAGCTGACATTTGCCAAACATTTGACAGCCCACTGCATCTCAGGTCTCTGACACCACCCCTTGCCTTTCTGGGTCACTTCCAACCATGCGTCTGCAGGAGTCCATCAGGACACAGGTGAAGGAAGACACACTGGGAAGCTGGGGAGTGGAAGATTCAGAGACAGGGGCATAATCTTGGAAATCTGGACTCCGGGGCACCTGGCTTACAACGTGAACTTTGGGACTCAGGCTAACTACGAGAGCTGGCTGTGCAATTCATCTGGACCTCAATCCCACGTATACCTCTGCTATTCAGAAGAATGATTTCTACAGGGCACATCCATATTCTGACAACTGGTAAGTGTCCTTTACTGTCTGTCATCTTCAAAATTCGCTCCTTACCTGAGTAGTAACAACAAAAGCAACCACCTCTACTGCTGAATTTACTATGTTCAGCCCCTGTGACGAAGCTTTTATAACAGTTTCCCCTTATGCATGGCTTTGCTTTCCACAGTTGAGTTACCTGCAGTCAACCTCAGCCCAAAAATATTGTAAGGAAAATTCCATAAATAAACAACTTACAAGTTTATAATTGCATGCCATTCTGAGTAGCGTGATGAAATCTCACATCGTCTTGCTCCTGTCCTGCCCAGGATGTGAATTACCCCTTTGTCCAGTGTAGTCATCTGTATATGCCACCCACCCGCCACGTGCCCATTACTTACTTAGTAGCCACCTTGGTGATCAGATTAACTGTCCGGGTATCACAGTGCATGTGTTAAAGTAATTATTTTTTTACTTCATAATGGCCCCAAAGCACAAGTGTAGTGATGCTCATACACTGTTATAATTGCTCTATTTTATTACTAGTTATTGCTGTTAATCTCCTACCATGCCTAAATTAAAGTTCATCATAGTTTCGTAAATATAGGGAAAAACAGCATATATAAGGATTGGTACTATCTACAGGCATCTACCAGGGTTCTTACAATATATTCCCCTCAGATACGGGGGGCTATTGCATATGCTTTCTCTCCCTTAGACCTCACAGCACCCCTATTTATTGAGTACTCCTACGAACATATTTTATACGGAAAAATTGAGTTAATTCAACTTGCCCAAGTAACTTGCTCAAGGTCCCACAGGAAGCAAGTACTCAGAACAGTAGTACTCAGAACTACTTACCAGCTACCACTCCCAACAGTCAGCATTTGAAGCTGGGTTCATATGACCCCCGAGCGCAAGCTCTTAATCTTTGCCCCCACCTGGAGCCCAGTGCTCAGGAGCTTCTTACACATGGTCTGCGCAGCATGCATTCCCACCACCTCTCACATCCATGTGACACAGTCAACACGCGGGTTATATAGCAGCCAACAGCACCTGTCTTCCGTGCAATTTGAGTTGGGAAGCCCAAACTGGTCTCCATAAGACCCAGTTTGCTCAGACTCTGCTCTGCAGTCCACGTTTCATCTCAAAGTTACTTCAAATCTCCTTGATCATTAGTAGACGTTTTTAGACTGCAGACTCTGGAGCCAGATAGCCTGGGTTTGAATCCCAGCCCCACAGCTTACGGGCTGGTGGCCTTGGACAGCACAGCTCACTCACTGTGCTAGTGTTTCTCATTTCTACCAGAGGAGCCCACGGTAGCAACAGAACCTCGGTCTCCGTGTGCTATAAGGACTGTGCAACTCTGCAGCAGGGGCCATCAGTCATGGTCACCTCGACAACAGCGTGCAGGTCAGCCCTGAGATTTCTCTAGATAAATTTTCAGACTTCTCTTAGAAACTGAATATTTGGCAACAAATAAAAGCAAATAAAAGCAAAGGGACAGAGTGACCCCAAGAGAGCCAGCTTTTGGCTACTGGGCCCATTTACCACTAGGTTCAAGTTCTATTGTGAGATCATCCAAAAAATGAAAAAAAATTAAAAATGAAAACAAAAATAAAAGTTGGCAAAAAGAATAAAGGCTCCAGCCGTTATTTTTAGGTATTTTTTTCAGGGGATGGAATAACATATTTTAATCCACCTGGCACTGGGCTTTTGGCATTTCTGTTTTTCGGTAATTTTTTTTTTTTTTTTTTTGCCAAGATGCTTCCAAGTAAGTATACGACAACAGTTCCAAAATTTGTAAGGGGAAGGCCAGCCTTCTCTCTGCTGTGTGCCTCCAAACGTCTCTATAAAATCAGCAGAGGAGGATGAGGACGTGACACCAACTCAGAGAAGCACTTCATGAACTATAAACCAGGTACATCAATACCTCCTCCTCCTCCTCCCCTTCTCATCCTCATGCCCTGGGAAGCGCCCTCCCGGCGGTGGATCCACACCCTTCTACTTCACCTGATTAGCATTCTGAGTGGGTGCCTCTCACGAGGAAAACCACCCTGCAACTTCTGTCGTTCTGATTATGCTGAAGCAGCAGAGGATTTTCAGTAACTGCCTTTGACAAGCATTATTATATCCAGTAATTACTGTTCTCTTGGGGATGTTGGAACAAAACAGACTTGCTCATCAGCGCTGATCTTTCAACTCTAAGGCTGAGTTTTTGACCTCCAACAAACACCCACAGAGTCTGCCAGCACCTGTGGTGGCCCCTGTCTAAGTCTATTTTCACTTAGAAAAAAAAAAAACCACCTACTATGACCACCACCAGCCAATGTTCTTCTCCTCCTATTTTGATGGGTTAAATATCCCAAATTCCCACTTACTTAGACTCTTTAAGATCTTGAACCATCCGAGGTAATGCTGGTGTAAAAGCCAAAAAAACGATTTAGATAAATATTTTATATTTTAAAATTAGAAATTAAGTTCTTTAACTATATGATCCTCATTTCTTACTCTGAAAACTTTATTCTTGACCCCAAGTAAGATTCCAGAGATGTTGCTTGCTGTGATTTATTACAGCAGCTGACATTTAGTGAGACTTTGTAAAGTACCTAGCCTAAAGTGGTTTTATTATAAAAGTCTTATCTGATTTTATTCTCATAGAAACTCACATGGTAGTTATAGCAGTCATATTATATTCATATTATATTTTAACTATATCTATTTTAATAATGATTAAAGAAAAGATTAGCAATTCAGACAACTTGCCCAAACCTACTTGCCCACGTAAGTTTGACTTGAAGCCATGATATGTATACCCTCTACCCCCTATTATCTCCTTGGCTACTATTTTGAACAAGATTAGATAATCCATCTTTCAGGAAACAAATTTATGATTCTGAAACATGGCAACCAGTAGAACCACATTTGTCCTTCCTGAACCTCTAAGGAACAAAGTGATCTTCCTTTCAACACAGCACTTTTTCTGTTTTGTAAATAGGTTCATTGAAATATAATTGACATATAACAAACTGCACATAAATTGCATAATTCGGTATATTTTGACAAAGGAATATGAAACCAAGATCACATATAAAACCAGGGTCACAATCAAGTTTATAAATACATCCATCACTCCGCAAAGTTTACTTATGTCTGCTTCTCTCAACAGCTCCTCAGAAACAACTACTAATCTGCTTTCTGTACACATTCGTTAATTTGCATTTTCCAGAGATTTATATAAATCATATAGCATAATTTTTTTGACTGCCTTCTTTCATTCAGTATAATTATTTTAAGATTCATCTATGTTGTGTGTATCTGTAGTATCTTTTTTATTGATAAATAATATTTCATGAATATAAAAACACCAGCTTTATTTCTCATCAGTCACTAACTGATGTATCTTTGGTGTCATTTTCAGATACTGGCTATTATAAATAACGTTGCCATGAATATTCCTGCTCAGGTCTTTGTGTAAACATATGATTTCATTTCCCTTGGATAATTCCTAGGAATGGAATGACTTAACTTGGTCATATAATAGCTGCGTGCATAACATTTAGAGAAATTGCCAAACCATTCTCCAAAAGTTGTATTAATTTTACACCCCCTAAAACACTAGTTCCTCCAACCTTTGCTAACATTTTTTATAAACAATCTTTTTAATTTTAGTTATTTTATTACGGTGGACCAGTATCCCATTATGGCTTTAATTTCCATGTTCCTAATGATGAATGCTATTGACAATTTATGTGTTGTCATTAAGTACCTTCTTAGATATGGTATCTGTTCAAATTTTTTCTTTATTTTCTTATATTGGTTTATTTATTTCCCTATTACTGACCTTTGAGAGTGTTTTCTGAAGGGCAAAATGATACTAAACTATTACTAAACTATTGAGAATGGTTATCCCAGGCAAGGATACCAGAGGGCACTTTCACTTTTCTATCTTGTTTTAATGTCTTCCATAATAATAATTTAAAAATTTAAATGATTTTAGTGAAATATGATGATGAGAAGAGGTAGTAAGAAAAAGATCAGAGGCACCACTGGCATAAGATGAGGATAATACAGTCGAAATTAATGTATGGAAACAGATATGTAAGACACAAATGTCATTTTTGTAAAAAGCAAAGCCTAAGTCTGTCCAGGTAATGTCCAGTCAAGTTATTCTCCTTCTAGCTCATTCAGTATAGGGCTGTCTCTCTCTCCTCCAGATCTGGCCTCCTTCGGTAAACTTTACTATGCCACTTCCATGTATTTTAAAATATACTTGTTTCCCTTCTCATTTTTTTATCTATTAGGAGAAAAATTGTTGCAGAATCTCTTTTTATTGTTTGGTGAATTAATTCTAAAATGCCAATTTCTTGATGTACTTCATATATCACATCTCTGTAAGTGGAAATACTTTGGCTTGAGAATCTCATCTAACTCCCATCCCCTCTCAAAGGCCCTATCGGGAGGGAACACAAATATTTGGTCTATAATGGAGCATTATTCCATTTCTAAATTAAGGGAAATTAATTGAAAGTGAATTCCTTTTTATTAAAATCCAACTAAGATTTTAAATCCACTTAATAGTGTTATATTTACATGTATTTACACAAAGTTAAGGACTCTTTAAAAAATTCAACTGCTGGCCAGGCACAGTGGCTCACACATGTAATCCTAGCCCTGAGGGAGGCTGAGGCAAGAGAATCACTTGAGCCCAGGAGTTCAAGACCAGCCTGAGCAAGAGTACTACCCTATCTCTAATAAAAGAGAGAGGAAGGAAGAAAGGAAAGAAGGGAGGGAGTGAGAGAGGGAAAAGAAATAGAGAAAGAAGAGAAAGGGAGGGAGAGAAAAAAGGAAGGGAGGGAAGGAGGAAGGGTGAGCCAGGCATTAGAATGGGCATCTGAGGTCGCAGCTACTCAGGAGGCTGAGGCAGGAGGATTGCTTGAACCCAGGACTTTGAGGTTACTATGAGCTGGGCTGAGGCCACTGCCCTCTAGCCTGGACAACAGAGTGAGACTCTATCTCAAAAAAATTTAAAAAAAAAATCCACTGCAAAATAATTCTACAAGAAGCAAAATAAATATATTATCTCTACTATCCCAGTAATAAAACCAAAATACAGAAGAAAGTGAAATGTTCCCTTATTACTTTATTAGGAAATTGATAAACTACTTGAAGAATGCTTTTTTTCTTATATCTATCCCAGAGATCCTAATACCCTATTGCTTTGTCCTGAATTTTGTGCAACCCTGTACTTTTGACCTGGACCCCAAATGCAGTTAAGGAAAACCTGGGCAGCTTCAGCATTCTTTGATTCTTGCATTGGCACTGAACTTTGTCCATGCATTTATATATATATATCTCATCTCTCCATCTGAGTTATAAACTTTCTAAAGGCTGGAAGAGTTAGATTCATTTCTTTCTCCCCTTCCTTTGGGATAACGGTTGCCTTATAATACTTACTAATTTGTTTCCACATTTAACCAATACAAGAGTTTGAAAGCAAACATCTCAGAATTCAATTTCTAATTTTTTCTGTTCTTTAAAAGCCTTTGGAAGGCCTTGACCAAACTCCAAGCCAAATCCCACCTTAGATTTAAATGACTCAATAATTATTGTCCCAAACTGCCTTATGTCCTATATTTTAGCCCCAGGCCCAGACAACCACTCCTTTCTACATATCAAATAATATTTTGACAAACTTTAGGAAAAATGACTAATAAATTTGTAGACATCACATCCATAATACGCTAACAGTTTACAATAAACACATCTGCTAGTGTGTATGTTGCTAATAGATAAAATAGTTTAAATAATCTGAGGACCTCAAATGAGTTTATTAGTGCTGTGGTTTATGATTTTGGTAAATAACACCTTTGGAGGTATGAGCAGATTAATTTCCTTGACCCAAAGAAGGAAAAAGAGGTGATTTGAACTATCATACCATGTCTCAGCTGGTCCCATCCTGGGTAGTGTAAATAGCACTAGAGAGATAACTGCTTTCTGTTTAGGGGTCTTTTCACAGCTCTTGCAAGGCCTCTGTTTTCATCATTCAGACTTAAATTTAGAATGACCTTTTGTGTCATCTTTCCTTTTCTCAGGAAAAACAGGATATATTTGCTTAACTATATCTACTTTTCTACCGGGTACTATCACATACAACAACTGACACCACAAAAAAATGGATGACCTGAAATTTACTATTTTCTTCCCAGTAAGAAGCTCTATGATGACAGAAGGACAGTATCTGAGCAAGTGCATTAATCTTTCAATTTTTTTTCCTATTAAAATAAGTCCACATAGTGGGACTGCCATAAGAAAGCAATTACGGAGCCCAAATTGGATTTTTTTGCATAATCATTTGAAGTGATTTGCTCCACCTCTGGGTTCAGCAACAATTTGCTTCTACCTCCTTAATATGTACAAGTGATTGACAACTCACTAATAACTCAATTCTAACACAGAAGACTATGTGAATAAAATAAAACCCAAATATCTTCAGAGGCTCAACCATGCTGTTAAAAAATTACAAACGTATATTGCAGGGGTGAGAAGGAATGTGATGGAGGGAAAAACTAATAAATTATGCAACAGACAACTTGGGGACATAGAAAGTCAACTTTGATGAGTGCAAAGAAATTGGAAATAGCATGGAACAGTGTTTTTCAAATGTATGCCTCAGAACACTAATCTCTCAGCATCAAGAACTGCTTTGAGAAGACAGGTTCCGTGGGAGTCTGGAGAGAAGCCATACCACACACTGTCAGCGACTCTCAGCGCAATGCACTCCAGCAACACCGAGGCTCAGAAGAGTCCTGCAGGAAAGAAATGTGCTTAACTTGGTGTCACATTTCCTGAATTTATTTACCCATGGAACCATTTTTCCCTTATACTTGTTAACCCATAGATAAAACTTGGTGAACTCACGTAACTTTGGGGGAATCCTGCAACAGAAAGAGGAAAAGACTGGGAAAATGCAGTCCACGGGGAATTGAGCCAAAGACAGCACGCCGAGTTGCAGCACGTGCTGACAACAGAAACGCTTGGATGTTTAATCAGAGTGGAATGAATGATACTGATGCAATAATTTCAGAGAGGCAGAAGAAAAGCAATTATTAAGTTAAACGCATTAAACAAAATCTTGATGGTCAGCTAGAGTTCCTCTTCATGTCAGCCAAGTTCCAGAGATCCAGCTACTTGGGAGAAGATCAATCTTTACCATGTACACCCATGAAAAGTGCTTTTGACCTATATTTTATTTATACAAGTTAAATGAGTCCAAATTGCGTGGACACTTAAATTAGCAGGAACTGTAAAATACTTAACTTTTCTTAAAGAGCAACAGTGACATATCTAGGTAGATCTGGGTGGGTTTGGGAAGTAATAAGTTGTATTTATCTTCCCTCTGAACTCCCATCCCCCCCTCCAAGCCTCTGCCCTATATTACCAGACTCCCCTAGCAGGGCAAACCTTATAAGCCACTTCACATCAGATGCATTATTTCTCCTGGGCACACATGCAGCCTGAAAGAGATACAGTAATATTTAACAAATTATTTAACACAATTAATTCTTCTAAGAGGAGCCAGGGTTGTTGATAACAGACATTACCCTTGAAATAAGACCAAAGTAGCCGCTGGTATCATCTACTGCCATTAGGCAGAATCATTAGACCTGTGCCAATGGAATATTTTTTGCATGTTTTAAAAAATTATTGGCAATAACAACAGCTACCATTATGGAACAGCTAATGAGAAGCAGTGTTATGCTGAGTAGAGTACTCTACATACATTACCACCCTCATTTGGTCCTCAAAACTGCCAACATGATCTACTACAATATTCATTCTATTGATGAGGAAATTGAGGTTCAGAGTATAAACTACATATATAAAAATCTCTAGGTTATTATGCCAGAGGGCTGGATTTGCACTCAGGGTAGTGTGGTTTAACCACTATGTTATATGGCCTACTCGGTTGGTCCACTTGGAATAATGGTATTTCAAGTGAGCTTTGCATTATTTGAAAAGTTGCCTGTTGATTTTGGCAAGAATTTTCCACAATTTTCCTCTGTGCACAGAGTTTTTACTTGTGAAGGTAAATTCACCCACCCCTCAAACCTTCATCCATTGAACACATACTGGCCTGCTGACTTGGCATCAGCTCTTCAGTCAAAAGTGACAATAAATCCAGAGTATAGTTCAGTAGGTATTTTTTAATAAACCTTTTATCTTAGAATAATTTTAGATTAATAGAACTATTGCTAAGATATTACAGAGTTGCCATCTATCACATGCCCAGTTTCCCCTATGTCTCCTCTTACATTAGTGTAACATATTTGCCACAAGTGACCAAACAACATTAATACATTATTATTAAAGTCCACACTTCTCAGATTTCTTTAACTCTTACCCAATGTCATTTTTCTGTTTTAAGATCTCACCTAGGAAATCACATTACATTTAGTTGTCATGTCTCTTAGGGTCCTCTCATCTATGACAATTTTCATTAGACTTTCCTTATTTTGAGGCATACTGACCAAGTATTTTGTGGATTGTTCCTCAGATGGGATTGGTCTGATGTTCTTCTCATGATTCCAACACTGAGGTTATGCATTTCGGGGAGGACAACCACAGACATAAAGTACCCTTCTCATCACAGCTTGTCAAGGGTATGCCCCATAAAAATGACTTACCACAGTCAATGTTAACTTTCATCACCTGGCTCAGGGAATAGTGGTCAGGTTTTTCCACTGGCGTGTTACTCCCCCCACCTGTTTTCCATACACTACTCTTTGGAAGGAAGTCACATGCATATCCAACACTTGAGTGAGAGTCATGCTCCACCTACTTGAAGGCATAATAGCTAGATAAATTATTTGGCATTGTTTTTTCTTTTTTTAATTTTTTTTCCTTTTCTTGCCTTTTTTTTTTGAGATGGAGTCTCACTATGCCACCCTCAGGAGAGTACCATGGTGTCATACCTCACAGCAATCTCAAACTCTTGGGCTTAAGCAATTCTCTTGCCTTAGCCTCCCAGGTAGCTGGGAATAGTGGTCAGGTTTTTTTTTTTTAATAGGTGCCTGTCACAATGTCCAGCTTTTTTTTTTTTTTTTTTTTTTTTGCAGCTGTCATTGTTGTTTAGCAGGCCCAGCCTGGGTTCAAACTCAACAGCCCTGATGTATGTGGCCAGCACCCTATCCACTGAGCTATGAGCACCAACACTATTTGGCATTCTTTTGCATGAAATAGTCATCTGCTGTTCTCCTGTTTATACATATCATGAATATCTGGGTTATAATCAATACTACTTCATTTATTTTATTTTTCAAATTGTTCTGCCTTTGGCCATCAGGGGCTTTCATTTGACTCTTGTGTCTCTAGTCATTCTCATTGGGTATTTTTTTGGTTTTGTTTTTGTTTTAGCACTTCCTTACTTTATGACACATGCTCCAGGCTCATTTTATATATTCCCATTCCAGTCCTGGAATCAGCCATTTCCCCACATATCCCTAGGTCCCTTTATTGAAAAAATGGTATTAGAAACCAAGAGCTGGAAGAGCAAAGGTTTGTTTTTTTTTTTTTTCCCATGAACAGTTTCTTTGTTTTATTGTTACCAATAGTTCAATAGTCAACCCATCTTTGTCTTCAATTCCCATCTAATGCAGCCCTATGAGACAACTGAAAATCGTATGATGACCAGAGACCTTTAGTCTTCCATGCTTAATAATTCCCATCTGCTCTGAGAGCTGAGAAGGGATTCAGATGCTTGCTTGCAGACATCTCCTCCTTGGATGAGATTGCCACTGCCAAGTAGTTTACTATGTCCATACTGCTCATTTTCCTAAATCTGCAAGAATTTTGCCCCAAAGAATGGACATTCCTATACTTCTTTAGAAAACAGAGCACAAAGAGGCACTGTGCTTCTTTAACAGGACTATGTCAGTGAATGTGTTTCCCAAGGTGTAGAAGGGCACAGAAATCAAAAAGGCAAGGCAGCCTTTAAAAATATGTACTCAAGACACATCTGTCTATGGTGTCTGAAGGCTCGACGCCTTAGGATGAGCCACCACTGTGGCCCAGTTTCCTTTCTGTGCCCTTCGTGTGGTGCTCGCCTTTGTCTAGCAGATAACTTCTTATCTATTGCCCACAGTGTATGTATAATTTTTCTTTGGATCCCACTTAATGGCTTCATCTACCATTCATTCACTCCACACTATGCCAGGCTGGCTTAGGCCTGGGGATACCAGAGTGAATGCTAAAAGACTAAGCCCTGATTCTCTCAGACTTGATATGGGGTGGAATCTAAAAATATCAGATGGTGATTACATGCTAAGACGAAAAGTAGTGTCAGTGAGGAAAAAGACAACCATCCATCTGTTTGACTCTGTATCAGAGCTCGTCATGGCAGACAGATACACAAAGCACACCTGTGCACCCATATTTATGGATGCAAACACATAATAAACGTATGTAATATGAAAAAATATTCATATGTGGCTGGATACTTTCTGGATAGCCTTTGTATATATATGTATACACACACACATATTTACACAGCTGAGGCCATCCCTAAGATCACAGAGGAGGTTATTACTGTGAAGCATGCCTATGCTTGGATAACTGGCAATGGACCCAAGAGTTAGGGGCTGAGTCCAGGTGTACCACAAAGGAACATGTAACCCCAGCTGTGCCAAAGGCAAGGGGCCACATCCCACGCAACAGCTTTGGCCCTGCTGCCTGAGTTCCTGTAAACTCCCCTCCCTCTGCACACCTGGACAACTCCTTCCACTCACCACGCAGCTGCTGACATTAAGCAGCTGTCTGCTTCCATAGAATGGAATATGATAGACATGTCTCCAGACCATGAAACCCATAACTTGTCCTTGACAAGGTCATGTATTGCTTAATAACTAAAACGCTTGTGAAAACCGTTCATTCATGTATTCAAAAAATGTTTGTAAAATCACCTAATATATGCCAAATACTTTATTACTTTATTACTAGAAATATATTAGTGAACAAACTGGGCAAAATTCCTTTCATCTCTAAAGTGGCATCCTGGCAGCATCTAAAAGTATTCTTACAACCTGACTAAACATCAGTTACATGTATGTGTGAGCTCATAAGGCTGGCCTAGGACAGAGCCTGATTCTTTGACAGATGAATCAACCAATGTACTAACTAATACGTGTATACTGCTTTTGATTTTTCAAGAACTCTGACAAAGGACTCCTCACATTTACCCTGAAAGGTAGAAGTCACTGCTTGTTCCATGTGGCTGGCTGGCACAGTGAGAACCGGAAGGCAGGCTTTCTACCTCCTGCTTAGGAACTTGTTATCCCCAACCAAGAGGGAACATCAGATTTCACCAAAGAGAAACACCCAGATACTTGGTAGCTATAACACTGAGTCACCATTTTCTAGAGACACCAGCACCAGCAACCAAGCACCTCCCTCCTTGTCCTCTCAATGTGGAAGCACCCTAAAAACATCACAAGAAACCACTGACCACTGATCCCTGGACTACATGTTGGCAGATAAGATATGTTTTGTAAACCACAGCCTGTAGCCAACATGCTCAGGCAGAACCCAGAAATGGAGCCCATCCAAGTCACCACGTGTCCCCATCACCATTTATCATGTTTACCAGAGCTGGATATCTTTTGGCAACAGAGTCAATGTACATGACTAAAAAGAAGCTTGGAAATGTTAGGTCATTTAATTAATCTTTCTTATTTTATCCTATTAACCAGTAGAAAACGAATGTGTCAGTTCAGTTGAATGAATTAGCATGTATAATTTTCTTTTGCAGAGAGATTTATCTACATCTACCTATATAAATTATTATTGAAATAAAAATGTCAAATACAGATTCCTTGGCAAGATAAAAGGAATGCTACAAGACTGTGGAGGTGACATGTGGCCTGAATAATCTCTCATACAAATTTACTGCGTTTCTGGAGGTGTAAGTATAACATGCTTAATGAAGCGCAGTGTTTGCAACCTGTCTCCCACAGAGTCCGACAGAGTTTGCCTTTAGAATCCCCTGTGTCTTACTCTGGCTCAGAAACTATTTACATGCTAAGATGAGCTTTTCATTCATACATCATGGTTATACTCTTTGAAATTATCCACAAAAATTATTATGCCATTTCAAAATTAGTGACCCTCACAATTTACCAATTTAAACACGTATTGCCTTACATAATTCTTATGATATTTGGGAAACATTTTCTTAGACATGGGTGAGGTAAGTCAAAGAGGAGAATTTCACAGACTCTCAGGTCTTCATCTTTTAGGAAACCCAAAGAAGCCAGGAAATATTCCACTGGCAAGGATGAAATAAACAATGAACTCTGGCATAATTTCCCTATAATAAAACTGTGATGCCTTTTAAATTCATGTCTGTTTTTAGGACCAGAAGCTAGGAACACTAATAGCTCTAAAATACCTAAACAACAGGAGACAAAATAAAATAAGTTAATAGCACTGTGAGTGGGTCTTGTTTTCTTTTCCCCTATCTTTCTTTGTTTTTCTTTTCTTTTTTTTTTCCTTAAAATTAAACTTACCCTTGGTAAAGTTTCCTACTTACATAACATTTTGCCATGACTGATCCTTCTTCTACCGTGGGTTATTTAGAAGCATCACTAAAGTGGCAAAAAATAGATGACAATAAGTTACAGTAAGATGAGAAGGGATGGGAAGTGAACCCTTTACAAACCACAAGTGTCCAAATATTAAAATTTCCATCTCTATTGAAATGAGTGCTCTGAATGAGATACTTAAAAAAAATGGGTCCCAGAACAGCAAATTTGATACAGTACATAAAACACTTGCCAAGGCAACTGATACTTGGGAGGAAAACTGATAATTTTATAACTGAGTAACATCCATGTGAGCAAAATAGAGCAAGAGAAGACAAGAAATAGGAATGAATAATGAACTCCAGAACTGTTTCTTAACTTACCAGAAATTTAAAATTCTGCATATGAATCACTAGCCCTTCAGGACTTACAAAAATCAGGAAAAAAATCACCTGTTATGAAATAAAAGACACAAACAAGAAAGAGAATCAATTCTCCCAGACTGGATGCCAGCAGTGTTGAGGTTTCAGAAGTTCTGCATTCACTCCTGATGTTTTAACATAACAAAAAGGTAGCTCTGAGTTCTGATGCCAGGGGAGACACCTAGGGCCCTGGAGGGGTCCAAGACATACAAACGCCCAGGAGCAATTGGCCTCTGGAAAGATCTCAGAGTCTTCCATAAAAACAATATATAGCTTTCATATGAAGGCTAAAACCCAATTATAGCACAGGAATACAGGGAAAGGGGAAAGGGAGGGGAGGGGTGGGGGGAGAATGGGTAGTGGGAGGGCAATTAGTGGGAACACACCTACGGTGCATCTTAGCAGGGTACTGGCAAAACTTATTAAAAGTAGAGTATTAATGTCTTTATATAGTGACCAAGGAAATGCCATGAAGGATATCTGCAACAGTACGATTAAAATATTTCTGAATGTATATGAATCGTGCCCTGTGATTGCACCAATGTACATACTTATGATTCAATAAAATTATTAAAAAAAAAATGTGAGCTCTAGTGGACAGAATAGCAGCAGAACACGGGGTTACTACATCAACACACAACGGCACATCTAAAAGCCAAACTATGAACCCTATCTCCTGCAGGACAACATGGGCAGTCATGCTACATCTCCATTCCTCATCTGATAAACAGGGATCCTGTCATCTCCCAATCCAGACAGTGAAAATGTTATCCAGTTACCATGGTGAACTCCTTAGTGCAATGGTTCTCAACCTTCCTAATACCGTGACCCTTTAATATAGTTCCTCATGGTGTGGTGACCCCCAACCATAAAATTATTTCTGGCTGGGAGTCACCACAACATGAGGAACTGTATTAAAGGGTTGCAGCATTAGGAAGGTTGAGAACCACTGCAAGTGGGTCATTAGGGGCCTGCTGAGAGCAACCATCCAGGACAGAATAAAGTCACAGGTAAAATAGGTCACAAATCCTTGTGCTCATGGTTCTGACTTTAAGGTTTTAATTTCATGTGCAAAGTAAAAGTACTTGAAATAAAATCCTAGAATCTCTATGAATTTGCTAAAAAGATCGCTGCTAGACTATAGCCTACTTAAAGGTAGGACACACATTCCTAGAGAGTCTGGCCAGAGTCAATAAATATCTGTTCAATCTTCTTAGCACCATTTCATGGTGATGTGGGCTAGGTAATTTCCATAAATTATGTGTAATTCTCAGTGAAAGATGGGTATTATTCTCATCTCATTATTCTTGCACAGGTACTTAAATAAAAATTCAAAGAGGTTAGAGCTTTCCATGAGATCACACCCAGTTAAACAGCAGAATCAGGATTTGAACCCATGTTTCTTCTAAGTGCATTCTGTGATGTTCATACAACAATGAAATCACCTAAACACACATTTCTCAGAATACTTCCTGGTCACCATGTGACACATGACTGTTGTGGTAAAAGTACTATCTTACACTAGTCAAATATGTCATCGGTGTGCCCTTCGCCCAGAAAGTGTGCAGTGTACCCAGGCAGTGTACCCACTAGGTAGGAATTTACCCTTTCCCCTTTTCCCAGAATTTAGACAACATAACACTCTGAATATTCAAGATAAAATTCAAAATTACTTATGGAAAAATATAATCAATAGGTGTCAACACTAAGATGATTCAGATGACTATCAGAGAGTATCAGAGACTTTAAAAGAGTTATTATAACTATAATACATGAAATACAGGAAAATACAGCCAAAATAAATGAAGGGGGAAAAAAGAACACTCAGCAGAGAAATACAAACTATAATAAAGAACCAAAGGAAATATTTAAAACTGAAAAACACAATATCTGAAATTTTGAAAACTCACTTAATAGGCTCAAGAACAGAATAGAGATGACAGATGAAAGAGTACATGAATTTGAAAAGAGATCAGCAGAAAAAATCTATCTTGAGCAACAGAGAAAGAAATTGGAAGTGAGCAGAGCTTCAGGAAGCTTTGGGGCAAACCCAAAAGATTTAAACATACATGCCATTGAAGTCTCAAAAAGTTAGGAGAAAGAGCTGTGGAGGAAAAAATTGAAAATAATAATTGTCAAATTTGCTGAAAGACATAAATTTACAGACTCGAGAAGCTCAGAAGTTCAGAAACAGGATAAATTAAAAGAAAACCACACCAAAAACGTCATAATCAAATGGCCGAAAACACAAAGACAAAGAGAACAGTCTTAAAAGCAGCTAAAGAAAAATGTTACCTTACCTACAAGGAAATAATAATTTGAATAATCACAAACTTCTCTTATGAAACTGTGGAGACCAAAAGACAGTGGAACATCTTTAAAATACTAAAAGAAATATTGTGCCAAAAGTCTATATCCAGTGAAATAACTTTCAAGGATAAAGGCAAAACTAAGACACTCACAGATGAAAAAAAAAACTATAATAATTTGTCATCAGCAGACCTGTTCTACAAGAAATGTTAAAGCAATTTTTTCAAGCCAAAAGTAAACATTAACAGAGACAGGAGAGAAGATTAACAGAAATAGCAAATAGCTGGTTAAATGTTATAGATTATTTTTGTACTCACAAGTACTCTAAAATATGTATGACTATTTAAAGAAAAATGATAACATTATGTTGGGGTTTTCAATGCATGTAAATGTAATATATACCACAACTACAACATAAAGTTCAGGAGGTAAAGACATTTACATGGTTGCAAGGTTTCTACATTTACATAAAGTGACATAATATTCACTCTAGACTGTGAAAGCTTAAGTAGTTGTTCTAGGAATTAACAAATGTATGAATTAATGAATAAATGAATCATTTTATAAGAAAAAATATTGTCTTCCAGCATTATCAATTGTTGAATATGACAATAGTATAGGCTTACAAAAATCTTGCTAAAATAATTTGCAGTACCCTAGGCTATAATATACTGATTTGATAATTAATATATTTCAATGGATTTCAATTTGGATTAACTCTCATATAGATGTAAATTTTCACTTTTCAAATAACCCCAAATAGTTCTCATTAAAGGCAAACTACCAAGTTAGAAACTCAAAATTATGACAGTACCTAGTGAAAATACTCTATTGTGAAAGAAGTTGAGTTAAACAACTTTATCTAGAGAACAAACTATAATCCTAAAATATTCAGGTACTCTGAAATGGAAACTGAATAATCAAAGCAATATTTAGTCATGGCTGTACCATTGTTAAGATTCCACCCTCCCATCTCTAATATTTGAATATTTTAGATGGTGGGCTTCATGAAGTCAAGGATTCATTAATTTTTGACATCTGTAGCTCCAGCACTTAGCAAGATGCCTGCTACATGGTAGGTGCTAATACTTACAGCATAAATTAAAAAATTCTTCTCAGGGTGATTGTGAAAATAAAACAAGGAAATGCACTCAACGCGTTTTGCCTGTGCCTGGCACAGACAGAAAGGATAAATGTCAGCTGTCTGAATAGCAAGTTCCCCACCTCCCTCCCCAGCCACCTGCTCTCTCGGTCCTTACGCTCCCATCCCCAGCCTCCTATGCAAGTTCATAATGCCTCAGCATCTTAGATGAGCTGAGGGTCAGCAGCAGGAATGACAGGAGGTCACTTGTCCCAGCAATGCTCCCAATACTGTGGACCAAGCACTGTGTGGGGCTCAACAGCATTGCTGAGAAGGACACCTTGAGCCCCTGCCATCAAGACAAAGAGGTGACATCCCAAATGTGCTATGGTTCTCACCAGTGCTATAGGAGAAGACAACTGCTTTGGTGTTCAGAAAATGTTCCCTGGGACAGGGACATTGGGAGGCTGAGACCTTCTTCCTAAGGAAAGGCCCCCAAGCAGAGGAAATAGCACTTGTGCAGTTCCTAAGTCTCTATGCCTCTCAGCCTGGAGAAGGATGCAGGTACAGAGGCAAGAGCACTAGAGTAGAATTCACATGCCTGAGCCTTGGAATTGTCCTCCCACGAGAGATGCCCTTTGGAACCATTGTCACATCTGAGGGTGGCTTCATTTTCTAAATTGATCTATATTCTTTAAGCACATTGTGAGTATCTGAGCTTTTGTAAAGTCAGCCATCTTTTTGTTGATCCACATCCTTAAAAGACTTAATTCAAAAACTTTCTCTACACAGAGAATGAATATTAGATAACAATCACACACCTAATTAATTAATGAGGCTTTACCAAAAAGGTAACTGATAAGAGCAATTACATCTCATACATCTGGTCCTATCAGAGCAGACTGACTAAAACAAAGGTGGAAGACACATTCTTAGCACTTGCCAAGAAGCAATTAACTAATCATTGACATTCTTTAAGATTTTAAATATCGCATTGTATGGAAGTTCTCACTTAAAACACTGCTTGAAATTCCAGTAGAGAAGAGAAAAGCAATCGCAATTTTAGATTCAAAAGACACATCACAATAAAATACCAAGTACAAAAGCAGGCTCAAGGTTTTAATAAAATATTTATTCTGTAAGAAATCTTTCAGCTAGTAGGGAAAGATAGTTCATTAATAAAAAAAGAATTCTTAATTAATTGCCACCACCTTAATGTCATGCTTCAAAATATGTTCTATTCTACCAGGCTCTGGAGATTATTAATGAGCATAATCGCCAGGATTTTAGCAGCACATGAGCCAACACATGAGTCGACCAGCCCAGGTCTATTGCTGTCAAAACACGGAGAGGGATACACATTGGAACACACAGGAAGTAAGCCCAAAATGCTTATAGAGGGAAGAGGTCACTTGTTTAAGACCAAGAGATATTTAATGGTTCCCATGTGTGAGAAAAGGAAGACTGTAATGTCAACTAAAAATGAGCAAAAATCCCCCAGCTTTCTTTGAAGGAAGAGAAACCTTGACAGGCACATAGTTCATTATCCAACTCTGTCAAGTTCAGAGAGATGTCAATACAGGCCTCCATATCAAAGCATCCATAATGCTTCCAAGACATCTATTTCCATCTGCCCAAATAGGAGATGGCAGCCCTAGAAAAATGGAAGGGGTATCCCAAAAGTCAGGAATCCTAGCCCAAGTGAACAGGTGGAAGTCAATGGTAAATGCTCAATATCCAGTTCTCTGGGACAAAGACAGAGGAGAGAGGTCCAGGGGTGTCCAAGCTTTTTTCTTTTCTGCAATATATTATCTTGAGCCACACATTAAATACACAAATATTAAATATACAAAAGCTGATGAGCCAAAAAAAAGGCTGTGAATAATTTCTATGATATTTACCACTATAGATAAGCAAAACAGCCATCTGAATGCAGCCGATGGGCCACAGGTTGATCACCCCTGCATGTTGATGTCTGTGATTGCCCTTGGTCAATTAGTTTTAAGCTACCAATATGGAGCTACTTCATATACTCAGCTCCTGAGAGCTGGTGTGACCCAGCTCCAGCATAAATTAAGGTGGGTGAGAGAGAGAAAAGGCAACCATAAGAGTTGTTCATATGCAGGGCCTAGAGATCTACAAAAAATGAGGGGCACTAACTGCCCGAGGCAGTTAATACTTTCCCCAAAGATGTTCACGTGTTAATCATGGAAAAAAAGACTCCAAAAGAATGATCTTGAGATGGGGATATTATCCAGGATTGTCTTGGTGGGTCCAGAATAGTCACAAAGTCTTCATAAGAAAGAGAGGGAGATGAGAGTCAGAGTAGAAGACCTGGCTGATGGAAGCTGAGGCTGGAGTAATGCCGCTACTGGAAGGGACCAGGACTCAAGACAGCTTACAGTTAGAAAAAGTAAGGAACAGATTCTCACCTGGAGCCTTGAGAAGGACCACAGCTCTGCCAACACCTGGATTTAAGGCTTTATACAAAATCTGTTGTGGACTTCTGACCTCTACAACTATAAAGCAATCAATTTGTATCATTTTAAGTCACCAGGTTTGTGGTATTGTTGCAGCCACAAAACAGACCTAATATGCTGACAGAAACCCTGATCAGACCCTTACAGAAATGGTTGTGGAGATTAATAAATGGTTACAAACATCTATAATACAGATGTTAGAAAATAGAACCCTTCACTGCACCATAGGGTCAAATCAAAGCTGCAGATTTAAAAACTTGAGCTAACTTTCAATAGCAGGAAATTTAATGTTTCTAAAAACTAAGAATTTTTCAAGCTTGTCTGAGAAAACAGGGATATCTAACCCCATTGGCTCCATAACCCACAAGGCAGCATTAGCTGAAGGGATGCTGCCACCCAGACACGTGTCAATGTGGGTGGGCACTGCCACTCTCATCCTCGAGTGACAGCCTGGAGGTCACTTGGAGGTTACCCTGCTGTAAGCTGAGCTTGGCTGGAGCAGACAGTGGGGATGTGAGAGGACAGTCTCACAGAGGGGGAGGGTGGTCTCCAACACCTTCAACTTTTCCTCCCTTCCATCACCACCCACCCCTGCCAAGGGTGTGAGAGGTGGAACAAAGAGAGGAGACAGCATGTTTCTCCCTCCCTCTCTCTCAGGGCCTATACTAGTTTCCTGTGGCTTCTCTAACAAATTACTACAAACTGGTGGCACAGAATAACTAATTTAATCTCTCACAGTTCTGGAGGCCACAAACCTGAAATCGAGATGTCAGCAGGGCCACCCTCCTGCCAAAGGAGGATCACCCGTTTCTTCCAGCTCCTGATGGCCATTGGCACTCCTGCACTCCAGCCTCTGCCTCTGTCTTCATGTCCCCTTCTCTGTGTATCTGAACCTCCCTTTGCCTCTCTTACAAGGATACTTGTGATAGCACTTAGGCCCCATCCAAATAACACAGGCTAATCCTCTCGTCTTAAAATCGGTAACTTAATTACACTTGCAAAGTCCCTTTTTCTAAATAGGGTAACATATACAAATTCCAGGGATTAGGACTTGATGTCTTTGGGTGGTTAATATTTAATTTACTAGCAGGGGTGTCCAACCTGCCTTATGCAGATTATTTGGGGACTGTTTTGCTTATCTGTGCTGTCAGATATCTGAAAAAGTATCCACTTATCTTTTCTTTTGCTCATCGGCTTTTGTTAGTGTTTGTGTATTTAATGTGTGGCCCAAGACAACTCTTCTTCCGATGTGAGACAGAGAAGAAAAAAGTTCAGACACTCCTATAACTGTAGGGTCTGTTGTCTCTCCATCCCGGGACAAGGTGTGGGGGAGCCCAGAGAGAACCAAGGGGAAGGAGGAGAAGGCAGGGAGGCCCATGAACCAAGTTCTCTGTGCCTAGCCCCCTCAGTCACTGCGCTGGCTTCTCCCCTAGCCACTTCCCCGTCGGTTGCCACCTCCGGCCCACTGCCTCACACTGTACAGACAGGCTGCCTCCTCTTTCCACATCCAGCTCCGAAGGGCCCTCCTGGGTCAGAAGGCCATCCCTCCCCAGCCGCTCGACAGCACTCACTGCCTTATTTAATCTCTGTCACACTCATCACCACCTAGAATGACTCTTCGTGTTCTAGCAAGTTCTTGTTTGTTTCTCTTCACCAAACAGAAGCTCCAGAAAACTAGGGCCCTGGCTGGACTTGTCCCTGTAGCATATTCAAAGCACACACAGGAGGTGTCCCCAAAATTGGCTAAGTGAGTGGTTTCCTGATTTTTCACTACTGTGACTGTTTGGCTGGGTCTCTCATTCAAAGGTGCTCAGTTAGATCACTGATGGCAAAAAGCTTTTCTAACACCAGGCAATTATGACGTGCTGCCTTCCAGGTAGAGTGCAAGAAGTTATCATGCCTTCTTTGATATGCTTTTTCCTCATCTAATTAGTTATGATATGAATCCAGGGGTCATTTCAGTGCTCACAGCCCACCCCTGACACACCAAGGGGTCAACTGGATGACAACCCATCCAGGAAAACATTAAAGGAAAGCAGGAGATTTCAACAATTGTACAAATATTGCTTGTTGTTTATTATTATATCAAGTATTCAGGTATTTGGAATGAAATCTCATCAAAATATAAATTTTTAAAAATCATTGAAATGTGAAGGGTATTACTGAAAGAAGCCAGATAAAGATTCTCTCAAAGTCTCTGCCTCCTCACTTATAAAATATCCTCTGCAAAGTCGGGTTTTGACCTATGCTTCCTCCTTCCCCAACCCGCACACTGAAATTGTACTCAGGAACAGAGTACATGGCCCTCAAAGCGGTCAGCAACCCCCAAAAGTGGAACACCACCTAGTTTGGAGACCAGAAAAGGACTGTTGTATTTTTATTTAACAAAGTAAAGATGTTAAAGACAGACAGACACACACATACACATACGTGTAAACCTCTACTGCCATGATCACTCCATAAAACAAAGGATATTTTAAAATAAGCTTAATCCTTGAATGGAATATCTTTATGTGTATGAATGCCTCCCTGCATTATTCTTATTTTTCTTGGGTCAACTGAGACCAGAGAAAATAAGTTTCACACTTACGGGCACCAGGTAAGTTTCCAAGCTGCTGAGTGGGAATTCTGTGTGAGCTCCTGTGCTAAGCAGTGAAGATGACTGACAGATGACAAAGTAAAAGATGTGTCACCCCTCCTGTCACCCTCACCAGGCTTATTCACTTAGAAAAGAGAGGTGTTTCCTGGGCAATGTGTGGCAAACCCAGATGACAAAGGCAAGATAAGTCTTGACTTCTAAAATCAAAAGGTCAAGCCCACGTGGGCATAAGAATATTTTAAGGGAAAAGGGTTGGCAGATGTTGGTCAAAGGTACACAGTTTCTGTTAGGATGAATAAATTCTAGTTGTGCACTGGAAAACTGTTGGGAGAATAGATCTTAAATGTTCTCACTACAAAAAAAGTATAAGTATGTGAGGTGATGGATATGTTAATAAACTTAATTTAATCATGTCAGAACATATGCACTTATCAATCAAAAAAGTCACATTGTACGCTGTAAATGTATATGATTTTGTCTGTTATACCTTAATAAAGCTGAGGGGGAAAATATTTGAATGGAGGTGAGAACCCTTCTCCTCCCCCTTCGGCCCAAGGGCCCCTGGGTCCTATGAGTGCTTTGCTGACCATCAGCTATGAGAGAGACAGGCAGGATGCAGCAGGTCAGGCCAGCCCAGCAGGGGACAGGATAAGGCTGCAGTCACATCTCAGCTGACTGAAGCTTGGAAGATTTCACATCTGATGATCCTTTTATTTAGGACTATCTTCCCCTCCTGGGTTCCTGGAAAGACTCCAGCGAAAGGGCGAAGGGTCCAGGTACCATACTCCAACTCCTGCTCCTGTCAACCTCTGAGCACCACGGTGACCACTTCTCACCCTGTCATTACTACTGGTATTTTGGAATTAGGAGACATAAAAACACCAGTGTGGCCATTTTTGGTCTGGTGGCACCAGACACAGATATATCAAAGCTGCTTCTTTCCAGCTGTTTTGGGGTGGCATGTTGCATCAGTACTCAACTGCAAACTGTTTAAAACAGGAGCACCAAACACAGCATCACCAGCTCCACTGCAGGCTCTGTGTGTAGCTAGCTCCACTTATAACCTACAGCAAAGAGTGCAGCTCATAGTGACGAGGACCACAGAAGCTAAAATCCGTTCACTTTTCCATTTTACCCTAAGTGACACCTCACTGGGTACTAAAAAGGTCCTACCCTTTGATTCCAGATTCAGTTCCTTAGAGACCAGTGAGGAAGGGCTTTCACTTGCCTCCTCCATGGCTGTGATGCAAAGCTCAACTTTAGAGCTCCTCTGTGTGTTTACTAATCAAAAGAAAGGTCTGTAAAATATTAATAAGTGGCACGTGGAAATATTTGCAATTGACAAAATGTAAATTCCGGATGTCTGAGGCATGGTAATTGACAAGCCTAATAAATCAATTAATTCAGCCAGAGTCTTCTGGAATATGAGAATTTGCCCATGAGAGTTATTAAATGCCAGCCTCATTCCTGCCAAGGTGTCTCGAGTTTTTATGGGCCATCACAAGCTGCTCCAAAGGCCCCATCCCAACAAGGCCTGACCTCCAGCGTCCAAGGGAGCTCAGCAATGCCATTCTCTTAGTATAGTATTTTCATTTAAAATGCCAAGGCTCAGAGCAGTCCCAGCAGGGCAGGGGTGGGTGCTTTATTGATTCCTGGGCCCCTCTTCTCTGGGCACTTTCCTACTGAATGGGCTCCATCGACAATAGGTGCTAAAGACGGTATCAACTCCTTAAGCTCTTCCCCTTGATCCAAGTGGACATGAATAAATATTAACCATTTAATTCCCTTTTACTTCTAGGTCTCCCTTATCATGAATCTCCACCTATCTTTTCTCATTATTAGAGGAAAACCTGACAATTATAGAGCATGGTATTTTGCTCTGTGGTGTGACTCCTGGGTTCCATATCTAGTCCTCTCATTCAGTAGCCTGAAGGCAGAAGGTCCCAAGGAATTCCTTAACTCAGCCTTTATCCCTTGAGTAACAGATCACAAGGAATTCCTTAATTCAGCCTTCATTCCTAGAGGACTACAAGGAAATGTATCATCCTCCTCAGGTAAGGACCATAGGAAGAAAGAGGGAACACAGTTACCTTCCACAGACAGACTCTGATGGAAACATCTATTAAAGAACAATGATCTCCAACCAAGGGGAAACATCCAGAGAGCACTGTTCCTGTGTTATCAATGTTCCCTGGGGGCTAGGGGAGGAGGGGTTGCCTTTAATGGCTCTATCCTCTGCTGACAAATAGCTACATTAACATTAGAGAAATATACTAATTAATACAACTAGAGGGACCAGGAAGAAAAAATGTTGTATTATTTATGTTTAAAATACTCCATCAACAACCTTTTGAAAGGGTAAAAAATAAGGTTTATAGAAAGCAAAAGACCTGGGCATTTTCCTAAGGGAAGAAAATATGACCCAGCTTCAGTGACCCAGAGCCATTATTGAAAGCATTTGTGATCCACAGGCCCTCTTCCCGGCCACTGCAGTGGGTCATCTGGAGGCTTCACAATAGATGACGTGGAGTGCATATTCTGACCTGGCTCAACAACTCAGGAGCCCATATTATGTGTACAGACTAAAGGCTACTTGTGAGGAATCGTGAAAAGGGGCACACGAAGGAGCAATAAGAAACCTGGGCCTCCCAAGTCATCTCCTTCATCCTCATAGAATGTCCTGTGAGGCAGGTTTGCATCCACCTTTCACAAAGGAGGACTCTCTAGAGGCAGGAATTGAGCCTTCCCTACCCTCCACCACCTCTGAGTGCCCAAAAGATACTCTTAACTCTAAGCTAGTCTATCTCTTAACTATTGGTGAGGATTTCTTTTCTCTATTCCCTGAGTCTTAAAAAGTAAAGTTCCTCAAGGTATGGGGGCGGGGGGGTTCTTAGCAAGAGAGAGGAGGGTAAAGTTAAGGTTTCTCCACCTCTCTGCACTCTTACTATCCAAATAAACTCCTGTCATTGTAATTGTGCCTTTGCTTCATTGTGCACCTTGCTCTCCATCCTTTAATAAACCTCATATATAAAAACCCACATGTAAAAAACTAATACTAGTTTTGTAAACTATTAATAGTAATATCTATTAATAGCAATTAATAGTAAAACAGTAACTATTAATAGTAACTAATAGTAAAATGTCATTTACTATTTAATAAATACAATAAAATAAATTTCATTTTACAAGTATATTTTTTATGAAGTTTTAAATGTCTTTAAGAGTTTCTCTTTCAGTAATTATTAATTCATAGATGATTAGGTATCTACTTCAGTAAAGAAGCTAATGACAGAGAAAATCAAAACTAAAATATTGAATCCTTGTTAAGTAAGACAGCAATTAAGAACACCTAGACAGTTTGAAGAAAGAATTCAGTTCATAAAACACACCTGGGTTTAATTGAGTTTTGCATACAAATGTGAGGAATATAGGAGCACAGAGCAGGTTATGAGGTCATTCAGAGGTAAGGCTCCAAGGTGCTAGTAACCTGCTCTTCTGGGAGAATGCAAAACAGACAGAAGCTGATATCCCAGACAGCACAGGGGGACTCAGGAAATCCCTCCTTCTCAAAAGCTGTATCCCTTTTTACCAGTCGGATGGGCAAAAGACCAAAAATTCCCTAGCACACTATACTGGCAAGCCTGTGGGCAAACTATGTCATCATTCACAGCTGGTGGTAGTGGCAATTGGTGCAACCCCTCTAAGGATCAGTTTAGCAAGATCTACACATACAGCCTTCATCCTACATTTACACTTTAGGGACATCTTCTGAAATAAAAGTACCCACATGTGCAATGATGTACATGTAAGGTATTCATGGCAGCATTGTGGGTAAGAGCACAGGCCAGGTCTCTCAAAGAGACTAAAATTGTAACAACCATTAATACAACATCCTACTGTACAGCTGTAAAAAGAACCAAGGAAGCATTTGCTCGGATATGGGAAAGCTTCCAAAATGTGTTCTTAAATGGAAAAAAAGGAGGGCTTCTCCCACATAGATAGTGTGCTATCACTCCTATAAAGAGGGAAAACAGGAATATAGATGGGTTGCGGCTTGTATTAGATACAGCTACGTTTCCTAAGCTACTATCACCTATCTGGATGGGGAGTGGGACTCATTAGAATACGACCCCCACCAGGGCTTGGATCTTTTCTGTTCACTGAGGGATTCTACCAGTCTACAGTTGAGCATAGAAGATGTTCAATAAATACTGGCAAAATCCATCAAATCCAGTTATGAAAAACCTCCTAGACAAAAAGAAATACACACGCAGCACTCATCTCTAAAGGGATTTTGATTTTTAAACAAACTGCTTAGATATTCAGTGACATGATAGGGACAAAAAGAGTACAGAAAATTTATACAGCAAAATAATAAAAAGTTCAAGATCAAAGATGTTTCCAGAGAGTTAACATATAATTTAAGTATCCTCTGGTGGAGTCTCTTAATGTTCCATTAATACAATCTAAGGAACTGCTTGAGTCCAGGTTTTGAAACTCTTTGTTCTTGGAGCAGACAATGGGATGAGAGACTCTACCATTACTGACTATGGCTCCTGTCTTTCTTCCATCAGAGTTCAAAGCCTTTCACATTATGCTTCCTTTAAATAAAGTTGTAAAGGAGCATATGTTGGAATAGAACACTGAAAATGTAATCTAATCGGTGAACTCCTTTTGGCTCCCTCAGAACAAAACAGGTACAGGGATAATTACTTTTGACCTCTATTTTCATTAGCTAAAAGTTGTGTGGAAAGTTCTCTCACAGCCCACGAGACTGCATCCCAATTAGAGGTTTTACTCTGCAGCAAGGTCACCAAACACAAACAAAGGGACAGGTGTGGGAGGCAGGATGGACAAACAACCATATTAAAAGACCCATCTAAAGGCCCAAATTATCTCCTAATCATGTTTTGACATCCTCAGGGATCTGCAATTATTTCAATGCATATCTTGAAATCTTCCAGGGATTGAGTGGGTTCTTCATTTAAGATGATGAACTGAACATACACTGGAACTACCTCCTCATTCCCCATGTCAAATATATTAGGATGAAAATTAGGGGAAAAGTTTTTATATTACCACCTATACAATGATGCTCTAAAACAAGAGAGGGGAGTATGTATAGACCAGAGCTGGCTATGCCTATCTAAAGTGAAAGCAGTGGAGAGGCGCCCACTGGCTATGCTCCACCAAGAGCAGACACCTGTGAGTGGCAGGGACCCGACACCAGTAAGGCCACGCAGAGACTAGGCCCAGGCACTCACTGCCTAGAGAAAGTGAGGGAAGGTGCTTTCCAAGTCCTTAAATTGGGGTCAGAATTGCAGAATATCCACGGCCAAGGCAGAGGCCGCTCACAGACCCATGCCTCCCACACAACAGGAGCCTGACAACCCAGAGCCACTGGGACACCACTGGACACTGGCTCCTCCTCCAGGGAGCTCCCTGAGGCAGACCAGGATCTCAAAAGGCAGTTCATAAACAAGTTCAACCAGGAAACTAAGCACCAGAACACACTCATCACTCAGACATTTTAGGAAAAAAGGAGAAATGTGTCAAAAAAAATCAAATCAGCAACCCCAAGCTACCACAACCCCAAAGGCGCTATGAACCCCCAGCCTCGAGAGACAGGGGATGTGAGAAGTAGGATTCACACCGAGGCAGTCACTCAGCCAGCTGGGCTGCAGATCACTTATCTGTATAATAGATAAGTATCATGAGAACAGATGCAGCCAGGTAGGCTAATCCAAAGTAATCTTGTGGAAATGCATTCTGTCAAGTGGGGCTGTCACACAGCTCCTGTGATGGAGTTACAGAGAGAAGAGATTTGTCACTTTCCCCTCAAGCCTTCAGCACCTTCTCAGTCCCCAGTGACCACGCTCCATGGCTCACTCCCCATACGGTGGAACAAGCACACAGCCTGGAACCTGACGTTCCTGAAGTAACTCAGACAAATGCAAGTTTCTCCTTTCTGCTGGCCTGGAAGACTGCCACCATGATCTTACACCAACTTCCACTCATCCGGCAAGGTTTGTACGAGGGAGAGAAATGCACTGCTCCAAGCCTCAGGTACAAAATGGAAAAAAATATATACCACTGTGCAGGTCCAGGAGAGATTTTCACCTTGGTCTTAAATGCTCTTTCTTTTTTAAATGAATTATTAAAATGCAAGTAGAGGACTGCCAGCCAGGGTGCAGTGGTATCGAATCACACAGAGGACACAGGAGTTCCAGATTATGGGCAAGCCCAGGTCTGCTACTCACTGTATGACCTTCAAAAATGGCAGTGTCTGTGAGCTTCACTTTCCTGGAAAGGAAGATGGGAACCCTAGTACACATCTCTCAGAGATAATGACACTGTATGTGTAAACAGCTTAGTTTAGTGACATACATACAATTAGCACTCAGTACTTGTTGCCTCTTATGGCAGATGCTGCCCTAAAGGTCACCTAAGCCCATTCTTCTTCCTGGGCCCCAAAGATTCTATTTTCTAGCTTCTCTTGCAAGGAAGTTTGCACCACCTGGACAGATTCTGGGCCAGTGAATGAGAGCGGAAATGATGTCCATCACATTTGGGAGGAACATTCAGGGAACAACGGAGCCTCCGGATGAGAGAAGCCCAACATTATTGAATGTTTTAAAGATTATGGTAGCTCTGATGAGAGGATGGAGGGAGAGAAAGCAGGGGCATTGTGGTGGGAGTGAAGTCTTTCTTCAGCACTACAGATAATAAATTGATAATGATGATAATTGATGGTGTACAATTATCTCTCCCCAAGTCATTCCTTGGAAGAGAACTGCATCAGATGTTCACAAGTAAGGAATAAATTTAAATTCTATTAAGTCCCTGGAATACATGGATTATTTGTTCCAGCAGTTAAATTAATCACTCTGACTAGTTCACCCAGTACATAGATCTTCAATTATGAAAAACAGCCAGACCTCTAAACATATCTGGTACAGTTCAACACAACATGACTGCTTTATTACATAGCGCTTAGCCTTGTTCTTTCAATGCTGGGTCAGAGCAGAGTTTCACCGTTTGTTTTCAAGGCCAACCGCTTATCTCAGGAGAGAACCATCACAGTTTGGAAATGCCGGTAGTAATGAGACTTTTCTCTCAGAACAGAGTCTCTTTTACTCTTTTTTTTTTTTTTTTTTTTTGTAGAGACAGAGTCTCACTTTATCGTCCTGGGTAGAGTGCCGTGGCGTCACACTGCTCACAGCAACCTCCAGCTCTTGGGCTTAAGCGATTCTCTTGCCTCAGCCTCCCGAGTAGCTGGGACTAC